>APFE031069518.1:122138-195515 GCA_000404065.3 Pinus taeda | reverse complement strand
CTACATAGATTGTGAAGAGGAAGAAGAAAAAGAGCAAGAAAGGTCAAAAGAAGAGGATATACTCCACGAACAAAGCCTAGATAAAGAAGAAATGAATCCAACCATATCTTGTAATGCATTGGCGGGATTACCACTCCTCAAACCATCAAGATAGAAGGACAAATCAAGAAGAAAAAGGTAATAGTGTTGATTGATTCAGGAAGCACCCACAATTTTATTCATTGTAGGTAGCAAAAGAATTGAATTGCTTCCTATATCCAGCACCAGAGTGTCAAGTGATGATTGCAAATGGAGGAACAATAAATTGTTCGGGAAAGTGCCATAATATCAAGCTATCCATGGGAGAATATGTATTGACTAGCCCAATGCTTTTCATTCCAATGGGAGGTGCTGATGTTGTACTAGGAGTCCAATGGCTACAATCCCTGGGTACAATAGCTTTTAATTTTCAGGAACTTTTCATGAGATTTTCTATGGAAGGAAAGGAAGTTGAATTAAGGGGTATTGCAGGGAAAATAGGAAAGGTAATAAGCTCTAATGGTATGACAAAGCTTCTAAAAAAGGAGCAAAGAGGTGTAATTGCACAATTATGCTCGCTAGATGTTTCCACATCAGAACCATCTATTTCTCCACATCTCCAAAACGTCCAGACAATCATTCCAAGGTATTTGAGACTCCCAAAGGTCTCCCACCTATGCGTGATCATAATAATGCTATTCATCTGATTCCAGGAAGTGTTCCTCCGAACATCAGGCCGTACAGATATCCCTATTCCAAAAGAGTGAAATTGAACGTATGGTTGCAGAAATGCTAGAGGCTGGTATAATTCAACCGAGTCAAAGTTCTTTCTGCTCCAGTAGTATTGGTGCACAAGAAGGATGGATCATGGCGCATGTGTCTTGATTATAGGGAGCTCAACAAGCTCACTATTAAAGATAAGTTTCCCATTCCTGTCATTGATGAATTACTGGATGAATTGCATGGATCAATTACTTCACCAAGTTGGATCTTCGTTCAAGATATCATCAAATCAGAATGAAGACTGAAGACATTCCAAAAACAACATTTAGAACTCATGAGGGTCATTATGAATTATTGGTCATGCCTTTTGGCCTTACCAATGCACCTTCAACATTTCAAGGTTTGATGAATTCATTTTTCAAACCATTCCTTAGAAAATTTGTGTTAGTATTTTTTGATGATATACTAATCTACAGCAAGTCTTGGAAGGATCATGTTGAACATGTTGACAGGGTGCTACAACTATTGGAGGAGAAACAATTATATGCAAAAAGATCCAAATGTTTCTTGGGAGTCCAGGAGGTGGAATATTTGGGTCATATTGTATCTCATGAAGGAGTTAAGGTAGACCCTAGCAAAATTAAAGCCATTAAGGAATGGAAAATCCCCACATCCATAAAGCATCTGCGAGGATTTCTCAGGTTGACAGGGTATTATCGCAAGTTGTTAAGAATTATGGGAGAATAGCAGCACCTCTAACACCATTATTGAAGAAAGATGCATTTTCATGGACTCCGGAAGCAACAAAGGCCTTTGAACATCTTAAAGAGGCAATGTGCCAAGCACCGGTCTTAGCTACACTGGACTTCACAAAAACCTTTATTGTGGAATGTGATGCTTCAGGAAATGGAATTGGTGCTGTTCTAATGCAAGAAGAAAGACCCATTGCTTTTGAAAGTCGTCCAATCAAGGAAAGTTTTTACACAAAGCTATTTATGAGAAGGAAATGTTGGCAATACTCCATGCACTTAAGAAATGGCGACCCTACCTAATGGGAAGACACTTCAGGTAAAAACAGATCATGATAGCCTTAAATACTTTTTAGAACAAAGATTATCCTCTAAAGAGCAACAAAAGTGCGTCACAAAGATGTTGGGTTATGCTTTGAAATCATCTACAAAAAAGGGAAGCAAAATGTGTGGCAGATGCACTCTCAAGAAAGGATGAGGATGTGGAAGCATTGTTGTGTGCATTTCTATTATCCCAACCAGATTGGATAAATGAAGCAAGGGAGGAATGGAAGAATGATGAAGAATTGTGGGCACTTATTCGAAAGCTACAACAGGATTCCAGTATGTCTGATACATTTAGCTGGAAAAATGATTCGTTATGATACAAAGATCACTTATACCTCTGTAAGAATTCCCAGCTAAAACAAAAGATTCTTATGGAATTGCACACTTCTCCCTAAGGAGGGCACTCATGATTTTTAAAAACTTACCACAGGGTTAAGAAAGATTTTTTTTGGGATGGCCTTAAATCATATATTCAAAAGTTTGTGGCGGAATGTTTGGTTTGCCAACAAAATAAAGTTAACAATTAAGACACCGGGTCTATTACAACCTTTATCCATTCCAAGCCAACGTTGGGAGGAGGTTTCAATGGATTTTATCACAGGTTTACCCAAGTCTGAGGGAAAGAGTGTCATCATGGTGGTAGTTGACAGACTTACCAAGTATGCACACTTTTGTGCATTATCACATCCATTTAAAGCTAGTACATTTTCTACTGCATTTATGGAAACAATTCAAAAGCTACATGGAAACCCAAAGATTATTGTAAGTGACAGAGATCCCATTTTCACTGGAAATTTTTGGACAGAATTATTTTCTTGTCTTGGTACTCAGTTAGCTCATAGTTCATCTTATCATCCTCAATCTGATGGGCAAACTGAGATAGTAAACAAATGTTTGGAAGGATATCTTCGTTGCTTTGTATCTGATAAACAGACACAATGGGTCAAATCGCTGCCTCTGGCTGAATGGTGGTATAACACTTCCTTCCATATAGCAACAAAAATGACCCCATTTATGGCACTTTATGAGTATCAACCACCATCCATCACATCATATTTAAGAGAAAACTCTAAGGTTCAGGCAATGGAACATCACATCGAACATCAACAACAAGTCCTCAAACTCTTAAAGGATAACCTCGTGTTGGCACAAAATAGAATGAAACAACAGGCAGATCAACATCGCAGTGAAAGAACTTTTGATGTAGGTGATTGGGTATTCCTACGGCTACAACCATATAAGAAAATGTCCCTCAAGTAAGTTAAGAAGGACAATAAATTATCACCAAAGTATTATGGTCCGTACAAGGTGTTGCAAAAGATTGGTACCATGGCATACAAATTGGAGCTCCCTGCAGCTTCTCGATTGCACCCAGTTTTCCATGTTTCATGTTTAAAGAAGGTTATAGGCGACAAGCTCCCAGTTCAAACAATATTGCCAAAACTTGACGAGGAAGGAAAAATTATATTGGAACCGAAAGAAATCACAGAAACAAGAACTCGACAGCTACAAAATCGATGAATTTCAGAGTATCTTATCAAGTGGAAGAACGTATCTGCTAAATATTCCACATGGGAAGATGAAAATTTTATACATAAGTATCCAGAACTACTCAAGCATTGAGGACAACATTTTTTTTGAAGGAGAGGGCATGTTGGGTCCCTATAATACTAGTGATTACCCCATTACTATTGTAGTTATACCCCTTATTAATATTGTTGTGCCCCTATTGCCCCCATATTGTTATTACTGTGCCCCATAGAATCCCTCTATTGTATTTTTGTGGCTTTATATTATTATTGTTAGGTCGGCTGGGTTATATTGTGACTCCTTAGACCCTATATATAGAAAGGAGGTTTTGTCATTTGTATCATCCAAGAATTGTTCATTTATGTAATGTAAAGGAGGTTGCCCCCTCGAAGAGGATGAATTCTAAGGCATTGATCTATCTTTTCTATCTTTTCTTGAGATGGTTTCATAACATGGGATCACTTACTTAGATGAAAAGAGGGGTGTATTTTACCATTGGGCTTATGGGGTCAAATATCAAGCAAACAGGACTAGATCAAGTTCGAAAAACAGTGTTTATAGGGAAAGATAACAGAGTTACTTCAGATCTCAAGGCTGGATGGTGAAATGGTTTTCAATCGGATCCAAGGGGCAATTAAGGGTTCCTTAGGCCGAATTATGAAGAAAGTGAAAGAGGTCATCTGGGATGGGAGAGCAATTAAGGATTCTCAGATCCAGATATTAGAAGAAAACATGGAAATGATCAACTGTTCAAAACAGAGTGTACTTAAACAAATTCTGAGATAAATTTCCAGTTAATTCATTCAACTTTAGATAACATTCAAGTTTGCGAAAAACATAAGAAAATAACAAATTTGACAAAGAAATTACTTCACTGTAATAGCTCAACACATGAATCTTGTAATGAAATATCTTTATTACTTGGTCCAATCTGCTGACTTGAAAAATTGGTACAATATCCCTTAGGTTTATGATCAAAATAACTCTACAAATGTATAGCAATCCACACCTCCATACATTGAATTATGAAGTATTTATAAAAAAAATAATTTACAAAATATGCCAGATTGTCTTGGGAATTAATCTAGGAGAAAGAAGTATCTTCATGCAAGAAGATAGAGACAGATGTTCAACTGATGTATGTTGTCCCTGTTTATTAGGTTGTGCTGTCTTTATGCTTTGATATTTTCCCTTTTATTCTCTACTTTGCTGTTGGTCTTCACGCTGAATGATCTTTTTACTTTGATCTTTCAACTGATACACTTTTACCTGATACTCTTTCACTTGGCTAGCCTGTCATTATCCTTTTACTGTGATTTTTCACCCTTACTGTAAATTTTACATTGCGTATTTCTACAGTAAGTCATTCAATTTCTCCCATGTTTCTGCATCTGGTAATTGGTGTTGGAAATAATACTGAGAGGGGGGGTGAATTAGTATTAGCAAGTCAATAATTTTTCATTTCCATAATCAGATTTATATACGCTACTTCAGTTAGTGGAACTTGCATGTATACGCAACTTTGATTAAAGAAACTAGCGCATATATTGCAAACTTAAGATTCATCATATGTTGATCTTTAATCAGTGCATCAAAACCATATAAACAGTAACTAGGTGTAGTAGGACAGAATAGACAATCACACACATGAACACAAGATATAAGGTGGAAACCCAATGTGGGTGAAAACCACCTGCTTCAATCGTCTCTATCTTCCTTTTGATAATAAAAAACTTCTTTTTACAATTTTTACATTGGTGTAGACTTATACCAGTACGCAGGCTTCTACCTACAGAAGGCTACAACCTTCTCTCATTCTCTAGCTTCTCCTAGAAGGGAGCTACAACCCCCTTAGCTCTTGTACTAGCTAATATGTTTACTAGTACGTAGGTGCCGACCTACAGAAGGCTAAAACCTTCTCTTTTCTTCTAGGGACCATGTTTCATAAATTTTTCAGACTGGATCGATTATTCAATCATCAAATATATCTGCATCAACCAATCTCCTTTTCACAACTGAACTAATCAACCACTTTGACTACCCTTCAATTTGATCTTTCAGAATGCTGTAACCAGAATACAGTAACCAAAGCCCAAGCCAAAATCCAGAATACTGCAACAGCAAACAAAAGCAGCTAAAACATATTTTACAAGGTATACGCTACTTCCCTGTGTCGAACCTGTGTGCATACACACTTTTTTCAAGGCCAACCTGTGTACAAATCTGCAAATCAAATTTAAGATGTATACGCTGTTTTGATATGTAGAACCAACGTGTATATGCACCTTTTGTAAAGTGAAACTGCATGCAGATCTGTAAATGATGATTTAAAACATTACAATAATTCTAGACTTTATTTATACCTAGATCATCATATTTACAGACTACAACTGCGCCAATTATTCGGATAAATGATCAAACCACATAAAGATACTTCACTTCAAGCCTTAAGGTCTTGACCCATCACTAGATATTATCCTTCATCAAGCGCTAAGGTTCATCCTTGGTTCAGATCCAACTATGCACCATAACCCAAAAACCTCTACACTAGATCTTGCTCATCATCAGATATTCAATGCTTGAGTACTTTTAGCCTAATGATCTTCTTCTTCTTATATAGTGTTAGGCATTTGTCAATACCATGGTCCAAAACCACTTAAGACCAATACCTTGGACCAAATACCTAGGATCAATACTTCGGACCAGATACTTAGGAACAATACCATGGATCAAAATACCATGTACCAAATACCACGGACCAAAACTTAGATTTCCAACATGTATGCACCTTTCCTTCTGTGAAACTACGTCTGTACGTTATACACACCTTTTGGTCTATTAACCCATGTTTATACACTACTTTGTCAAGGTGAACCTGTGTATACTTCTCTTTCCTCATTCTGTGAAGTCTAATCTGTAACTCTGAGATGTTAACGTGCTGAACTGTGATCTGTCATCTGAGTGAGTTGCCATCAAGGAAAACACCTGTGTCAAATCTGAGTCATAATGCCAACAATATCCCCCTTTGGACTTGATGGCAACCTCAAATCACTCTCCCCCTTTGTCATTAAGGGCAAAGGGTCATGGTCCCCCTGAGTACATGCTAAATTCTCTGATATGCTGAAGTGTGCTGATTGAGCTCCTATGATTGAGTCCATGCTCCCCTTGAGCATAAGCAAGGTCTACAAAAAATAACATGATTCTATACACACATCACCAATGACCTTTCTATCACCAAGGACTCATACATACATCCATCTCTCAACCAATTGGGGATATACCAAGTTCGATTCATCCACCCAATCAAGTGGGGATATACTAATTGTTTATACAAGTCAAACTAAGAAAACATTACATCATCCATCCCATGCATAGTGGGGTAACAACTTAGGTCGTTTCATGACCTGTACATTAAAATATATACATGACATATATGTAACAGAGACAAAATATCTTTAAGCACAACCATGATAGTCATCAATGACATCTGTTAACCAGCAACCATGTTCTCCCCCTAAACCTGTTCTACCTAAAAAAAAAATTGTGTGAATCAGTACCAAGATCTTCTAAGATAATACCAACAATGCATTATTAGAAGCATATGCTCCCTCTGAACTGAACCATATCAGACCCCTTTCTTCCTGAGTCTGGCCCACTGCTTTTCTTGAAACCAACATATATGCGACTGTGTCCATAGAAACCAATGTATGTATGCGATTATTCTTCATGAAACTCGCATATAACCTCCTTTCTCTAACACATATAGGATTTAACAGTAGGATGATGCATCAACTACTCCTAGCTTCTGTCTGAGATATTCAAATGTCTCTCTGGGTAGTGTTTTGGTGAATATATCAGCAACCTGTTCTTTGGCGGGAACATACTCCAATTTGACCTTTTGTTCAAACACTTGTTCACGTAGAAAATGATATTTGATGGGTATGTGCTTGGTCTTGGAATGCATGACTGGATTCTTTGAAATACTGATGGAACTTGTATTATCAAAAAGAATGGAGATGGGTGGAGTACATGTGATTTGAATGTCTTGCAATGTTCGCATCATCCAAAGGAGTTGTGTTCTTCAAGATGCAGCAACCACATATTCTACTTCAACTATAGATAATGCAATTGATCTTTGTTTCTTGCTGAACCAAGAAACTAATCTGGAACCCATATAGAATGCACCACCACTAGTGCTTTTTCTATCATCAACGCTTCCTATCCAATCTACATCTGTATATGCATGAAGTGTAAGATCTGTATCTCTAGGATACCAGAAACAAAAATTATGTGTTCTTTGAAGATATTTGAATATCCTTTTGACTGCCTGAAGGTGTGATTCCTTTGGATTTGCTTGGAATCTTCCAGCTATTCCCATTGCATGCATGATGTCTGGTTGGGTACCTATTAGATAAAGCAAGTTGCCAATCATGGATCTATAAGTTGGTTGATGCACCGCTGCTGATTCATCATTTGAGCTGAGACTGCATCCTGTAAACATTGGAGTACATACTAGTTTAGAATCTTCCATGCCATACTTTTTCAGGATCTGTTTAAGATATTTGGTTTGTGACAGAAAAATACCATCTTTGTTTTGTTGAACTTGTAGACCAAGAAAATATGTAAGCTCACCAAGCAGGGACATTTCAAATTTTTGTTGCATTACCAAAGCAAAATTTTAACTCATGGCTTCTTCATTGCTACCAAAAATGATATCATCAACATACATAAGAAGTATTAGAAATTTATTATTGTCAATCTTTGTCTATAAATTGCTATCAGCTAATCCCTTTGAAAAACCTTGTTGATGGAGATGTTTGTCAAGATGGTAATACCAGGCCCTTGGAGCTTGTTTTAGACCATAGAGAGCCTTTTTGAGTTCGCATACAGGTTTTGCATCATTTCTAAGAATGAATCTGTCTGGTTGCTCAATATAGACTACTTCTTCTAAATCTCCATTAAGAAAGGCAGATTTTACATCCATTTGGTATACATTGAATTTCTAAAAACTAGAAAAAACGAGGAACATTCTGATGGCTTTAAGTCTAGCAACACGTGCAAAAGTTTCTTCAAAGTCTACACCTTCTTGTTGAGCATATCCTTTACAAACAATTTTGGCCTTGTTTCTATTAACTTCTCCATTTTTGTTCAGCTTGTTTTTGAATATCCATTTAGTTCCTATGATATTCTTATCATGAGGTCTAGGAACTAATTCCCAAGTATTATTCTTTTCAATTTGCTCAAGTTCTTCATTCATTGCCTTGACCCAACATCCATCTCTGCATGCTTCATTTGCATTTTGAGGTTCAGTGGAAGATAGTAATGTTAGATCGCTTGAAGCTTCTGCAATGGTTCTTCTAGTCTACACACCTGCCCCTTTTTTTGCCAATATTTGAGCTTTTGGATGATTTTTCTGAACATACTTGGACGAAGTCTTTTCTTCTATCGTTATCTCTTCTTCTAGTGCTTCATTGGTTTGTTCTTCAGAATTAGTCTGATTTGATGTGGGAGGATAATCCTCATCTTCTTCATAATCTTCGTTTTTTTTTTTTTTTTTGGATTTTTGCATGCTTCATCAACCACAACATCAATACTTTCAATTATTTTCCCAAGTCTTTTATTATAACATTTGTATCCTTTACTTCAGGAAGAGTAACCAAGGAGAATACCTTCACCTTCTATGGGTTCAAACTTACCATGTTTTTCATCAGTTCTTTTGATGTAACATTTGCTTCCAAAAACTTTGAAGTATTTTACAGTAGGAGTCTTACCATACCAGAGTTCATGTGGATTCTGAGTGTCGTTTACCCGAACATTTGCTTTGTTGAGAATAGTGATGGTAGTGAATGCAGCTTCACCCCAGAAGGTTGCAGGAGTTCTAGACTCGTCTAGCATAGCACAAGCCATTTTTTGAACAATTTTGTTCATCGTTTCTACCACTCCATTTTGTTGAGGAGTCCTTGCAGTGGAGAAGTTCCTTTTTATTCCATGTTCTTCACAAAATTCGAAGAATTCATCCGAGGTAAATTCCCCTCCTTAATAAAATCTGAGGCATTTGATTTTGCAATCTGATTCATTTTCAACCAAAGCTTTCAAGGCTTTGAATTTTTCAAATGCTTCATCTTTATGCTTTAGAAGTCCTATCCAACACATTCTGGAAAAATTGTCAATGATCAATAAAAAGTATTCTTCTCCACCAGGTGACTTTTTCCTTGATCGTTCACATAAGTCAGTATGAACAAGTTCAAGAGGCTTACTAGCTGATCCTTCCTTTTCAGGGAAATGTGCTCTGGTTTGCTCACCAAATTGACATGATTTGCATATTGTATTTTCTGGAATGCTGATATCAGGAAGATCATGAACAACCTGGAATCTGCATGCTTTTCTTATTTGAGAGAAGCTTAGATGCACCAATCTTCTATGCCATAGCTAGCATTCATAATTTTTGCTTAGATAGAACTGTTTTGGTCCTCCCTTGAGAATGTATAAGTTGTTTAAATTTCTTGTCCCTTTAATCACGATTTCTCCGGTATCAAGCTCACAAACAACACATCCATTTGATCAAAATACTACTCCATTTCCTTGATCACACATTTGACTCACACTCAACAAATTGTGCTTTAAGCCATCAACATACATAACATTCCAGCTTTAACTTTTTCTTACAAGAAAACAGAGCCTTCACCTTTTATGACAGCGGGAGTGTCGTTTGAAAATGAGACACTTTTTTTATTTTTTAAGGCATTATATGAGTGTAGTTTTTCTCTATCACTTGTCATGTGTTTTGAGCATCCACTATCGATGTACCACTAGTTTTCTTGTCCTTCTACATATAGAGTTATACCACATCTTTCTGTTTGTGATTCTTTCTTTCTCCATATTTTGGGATTTAATGGAGTTTGCTCCTTTTGAGCTATTTGCCGAAATTTACTCCTGCATTCAGATTCTTCATGGAAAAAGTTGTTACAGATTGAGCATTCCATTTCATTTTCAAGAAGAGAAAAGCTATTATAGGAACTTTTCTTTATCCCTGTCACATTTCTTTGATTCCGTGCTTCTCTAGTCATGATAGTTTTGTAAGCAACACGAGGAGTAGCTTTGTGTCCAAAATTATGACATGAGAAACATTGACCATTAAATAAGTTCCTGCTATTATTGAATCTACTGACCTGATGATTGTAGTTGAAGTTCCTTCTACTGACTTGTTGATTGTTATTCCTTGAAGCAAATTGAGTGTGGTTTACCTGAGGTTGATTGTGGCCTCTGTTCATTCTTGAAGTAAATTGAGCCTGATTCACCTGGTGATCTGCTTTATACCTTTGCTGATGATTGTCAAACTATTTGTTGCTCTTTGCTACATCATGATAGCTTTTAGTGGAGGTTGACATCTTCTATGATTGAGATGTTTCCTCAAAGTATCCAAGATCTGTCTTTATCAGAGGAGAGTGCTGCACTTTGATAATTTCATTTAAGATATCCGATCCTTTAGTAGATTTAAGGTTGAGAGCTTTTGTTTTCTCAAGATCCTTTCTTAGACCCACAACTTCACATTCTAGCTTTTCCTTGTTTTTTACTCTTTCAGCAAGTTGGAATGTCAAGGTATCTATAATCATACTCTTTTCTTCTAAACATATTTTGAATTTAGAGATTTCTTCATAAAGGTCATCTTCATCTAAAGCATCTAAACAATCATCATCTTCATAAGCGATTAGAAGTCTATAATCACTGTTATTTTCATTTTCATCACTATTTGATAAACCATCGCTATCTTCATGAGTATAGTAGCTATTTTTACTTACATTTTGTTTTCTGTTCCATTTTGTAGATTCCTTACCTTTGTCAACCTTATCTTTATGAGTACATTTGGTAGCATAATGATTGACTCTTCCACAAGCAAAACATTTGAAAGGTATTTTACCTCTGAATCTTCCAGAACCCCATTGGAGGTTCTTGACAAAGTTTGCTTCTCCTTCTCCTTCTGAAATATGTACTGATTGATTAAGTTCTTCTTTTACCGAAGCTTTAAATGCGGCTTCTCTCATATCTGATGGACCTCCTTTTCTCATCTCGAAAGAAGTTAAGATCCCGTGTAGCTGTGTCATAGTAATAGTCTGAAGATCCTTCTTTTCTTCTATGGTAGATACTTTTGATTCAAACTTAGCAGACAAGGATCTTAAAACCTTTTCAACTAAAGTAACTTCTTTTATCTCTTCACCCAAATTCTTCATGCAGTTAACAATCTCATCTATAGGTAAGAAGTAACTAGCTATACTTTCATCATTGTGCATTTTGAGAGTTTCATATTGAATTCTGAGAGTTTGTAGTTTTGCACGTTTTACTTGAGTGTCTCCTTCATAGCTTAGAATGATTTTGTCCCATATTTCTTTGGTGGATTTGAGCTGCATAACTTTGACAAATTCTGATTGTGATATACTTCCCAGTAATGTATTGACAGTGTTGGAATTGGTTTCATATTATGTTTTACCTGCCGTATCTGTAGGAATTGCTAATGGAAATGTATATCCTCCTTCCACGATTTCCCAGACATCTGTTCCAAGAGATTGAAGATAGGTTGTGGCTCTTACCTTCCAATAAACGAAGTTGCTTCCATAAAATATTGGAGGTCTGATGGATCCCTCTCTTTTTTGATTACTCATGATGATGGATCTTCCTTCAAGCGATAAGGCTTCTTCTGAAGGACCTGCTCTGATACCAATTGTTGGAAATAATATTGAGAGGGGGGGTGAATCAGTATTAGCAAGTCAATAATTTTTCATTCCTATAATTAGATTTATATATGCTACTTCAGTTAGTGGAACTCACGTGTATATGCAACTGTGATTAAATCAATTAGCGTATATACTGCAAACTTAAAATTCATCATATGTTGATCTTTAATCAGTGCATTAGAACCATATAAACAGTAACCAGGTGCAGTAGAATAGAACAGACAATCCCACACATGAACACAATATATAAGGTGGAAACCCAATGTGGGTGAAAACCACCTGCTGCAATCATCTCTATCTTCTTTTTAATAATAAGAAACTTCTTTTTACAATTTTTGTACTAGTGTATACTTATACCGGTACGCAGGCTTCTACCTGTAGAAGGCTACAACCTTCTCTCGTTCTCTGGCTTCTCCTGGAAGGGAGCTACAACCCCCTTAGCTCTTGTACTAGCTGATATGTTTACTAGTATGTAGGTGTTGGCCTATAGAAGGTTACAACCTTCTCTTTTCTTCCAGGGACCACGTTTCATAAATTTTCAGACTGGATCCATCATTCAATCATCAAATATATCTGCATCAACCAATCTCCTTTTAACAACTGAACCGATCAACCACTTTGACTACCCTTCTATTTGATCTTTTAGAGTGCTGTAACCAGAATAGAGTAACCAGAACCTAATCCAGAACCCAAAATACTGCAACAACAAACAGATACAACTAAAACATATTTTACAAGGTATACGCTACTTCCCAGTATCAAACCTTGATGCATACACAATTTTCTCAAGGCTAACTTGCGTACAAATTTGCAAATGAAATTTAACATCTATACGTTGTTTTGATATACAGAACCAACATGTATACACACCTTTTCTAAAGTGAACCTGCATACAGATCTCTAAATGATTATTTAAAACATTACAATAATTCTAGACTTCAGTTATACCCAGATCATCATATTTACAGACTACAACATGTGCCAATTATTTAGATAAATGATCAAACCACATAAAGATACTTCACCTCAAGCCTTAAGGTATTGACCCATCATTAGATCTTATCCTTCATCAAGTGCTAAGGTTCATCCTTGGTTTAGATCAAGCTATGCACCATAACCCAATAACCTATACACTAGATCTTGCTCATCATCAGATATTCAATGCTTGAGTACTTTTGGCCTAATGATCTTCTTCTCCTTATATAGTGTTAGGCCTTTGTCAATACCATGGTCCAAAACCACTTAAGACCAATACCTTGGACCAAATACCTGGGATCAATACTTCAGACCATATACTTAGGAACAATAACATGGATCAAAATACCATGGACCAAATACCACAGACAAAAACTTAGATTTCCAACATGTACACGCCTTTCCTTCTATGAAACTGGGTGTGTAGGTTACACGCAACTTTTGGTCTGTTTACCCACGTGTATACGCTACTTTGTCAAGGTGAACCTGCGTATGCTTGTCTTTCCTCATTCTATGAAGTCCGATCTGTAACTCTGAGCTGTTAACCTGCTGAACTATGATCTGTCATCTGAGTGAGTTGCCATCAAGGACAATACCTGTTTCAAATCTGAGTCATAATTCCAACAATTGGATATTCATCATCTTCCTATAAATTTCATCTGCCTCCATATACTTGGCAAAAGTGGGCTTATTCACAAAGAGGTGTTTTACCTCATGCTGGAGGTAAAACAAGTTCTCAAAAGTTTGGTATAGGACCTTTCTAGTAGGCATCCCCTTCATAGATGAAGTATTCACCTGATCTTTGGCCACTTCTCTAATTCTTTTGTTGTATTCCTCCTATGGCATTAATTTATCATCTATTACTGAGGCATTTGGCAAACCCTTTTGCCTCAAAACTTCAAATCCAACCATGAATCTGTCTATAGCTGGTTGCATGGCTTGGCACTTATCTTGCAGGTTTAGCATTAAATTCCTCTTAGTGAGGACCCTTTTTACTTCCAGTATTGTACCTGTCCTGTAAGGTATCTCCAGTTCCTGTAATTCATACTTGTTTTTGGAGTTGAGGAATTGAATGATCCTAGTGGCCTCCTATGGCATCTCTCCCAATTCTGTTTTCACTCTTTATATGTCTTTTGTAGCCTGCTTCACTAAGTCAGTTTGCTCAAAAATTACTTGGATGGATGGCAAAATATCATTGACAGAGTCAATAATATTGGCCCATAATTGTTTCTTAGCCTAGCTAAGGGGTTCTTTCAAAGTCAATTCCTTCTCCAAGCTTTTTATTCTCTCATTCATCCTAGTTTCTTTCTGCAGTTCTTCTTTGTGCATAATTTGTGCAAGCTTATAGCCAGTCTCAAGACTGTTTACCTTTTCCTTGAGCTTGTTCATTTCAGTGGTATGAATGGACATGTCTTCTATTGCCTTGACAAATCTACTAGCCTCATCACCTGGCTGAGCTATTGATGTTGACCCTGTTGTTGATGTAGACGCTGTAGAAGTTGGCAGTGTTGTAGCCATTGGAGTTGTAGGAGCTAAGGATGTTGCCAAAGTGGAAGGTATTGCTGTAGTAACTGTTGGGATAACAGTGTGAGGGGCAGTCTCCAGACTAGCTTGTTTTAACTGTATCAAGCTATCTAACTCATTTTCCATCTTCTTTAGTTGATCATTCAAATGTAGAACCAAGTCCATCATCTCCTCTTGATGTGTTTGGCTCTCCGGGACCTATTTTGATTGTGGGTGCTCTGAATGAGGAAGTTTCAGTTGTTTTTTGAGAGATGCAATGTCCTCATTCTTCTTCTTGATCAATTTCTCAGCAGCCTTGATGTCATTGGGATCTTGTCCCAGCTCAATTACCAAGTCCTACAATGACTTGATCCTGTTGTCCTTGGCTTGTGAGGAGGTCTTTTCCAATTTGTATTGAGATCTAATGTTATCTAATGAATTATGCAGCTTATGTGCAACCATGGACTTTCCTGTCAAGGTGGAGTAGATCATCTCTCCTGCTTGCTTGCAGAATTCAATCTGGTCAATGGGATGAACATCCTTGGCCAACACCTCAAAGTATGTTTTTCTGTAGTCCGCTGATGTCTTTGGCTACTGAATGGTTGGCTGCATGAAGGACACCTAGATTTTTTCTGTTCTGATGTCAAAAGCTGACATCAACCTGCTTTTATTTGCTGGTGTGTGCTTGAAGTATTGAGCATATGTTTTAGCTTTCAACTTCTCATTTCTCAACTTGATCTCCTTGTATCTGTCCTTGATATCCTTTTCTTTATCTGCTGGCCTAGTGAAAGAAGAAACCTCAACACTGAGCTGTATCTCGATAAGATGAGTGTTTGATGTTGAACGCTGTTGTGTTTCTCCTAAAGCTGTTGTACCTTTGCTTCTTTCCACCATTGTATCAATGTCAGTTATTTCCATTGCTTCAATGGTGTCCTCCTGTTCAGTTACAGGATTCATCTTGGGCCTCTTCCTGCAACTGATCTTGAACTACTCATTTGTGGTTTCCATATTTGAACTAGAACCCTCCTCCTTGTTCTCTTTGGGTTTCTCTCCTCATTTGTAGGAGTCTGTAAAACAAGAGGAATATTAATTGGTTCTCCTAGTTCTGGAACCTACAGGAAAGAACTTTCATCAATCTGTCTTTCTATATTAATCAATGTATTTTCTACATCGACTACTATACTGTCTATGTCAATTAGAGTGTTTTCCAACCATTCTGATTCGTTGGAAAACCTCTCAATGTTTGGTTTGGGATGATGGATGAAAGGTCCCAACTTGACCTTGATCCTCAGTTTATTTATGACTCTATGAGTGTCATATTGCCACATAAAGCTGTTTTTGAACTTCATTTGTTGTAGAACCTTATCTAACTCTGGTCCAGCTTCCCTGGTGTTACAAATGAAGGGGCCCAACTAATTTTTCATTTTGAATTGGGTTTTCTTCCTAGCTACTAGGAATTTGACTTCATCAGAATTGATAATTTTCCTAAAATATTCTAGTGCAAATATTCTCATGGGGAGGTATTTGGGCAGTTTGTAAGGGGCAAGTTGGCATCCATAAATTCTTATCTCTATGTGGTTTTTGTATAGATACCAGTCTCCCACCTTACTTTTCTTGGCCAACTGTAACACCCTTTTGATCTCTTGGCTGGTTCTAGGCTGAGGGCTACTGGTTAGCATATTCATGACTAGATGGACAAATGAATCAATGAAGTCCTTATAAGTGAATGTAGTGGAATACTTTTGGATCAAGGGTGTCCAATAAATAACAAATCTTTGATTTCCCTTGGTATCCAACTTCTGAATGCTCACAGGGAATTTATCTGATTGATAATACAAGAACATATGAAATAATTCAGAAGAGTACTTGAATATTCATTCAATAGGTAATCTATGAACTGTTCATACATCATGTCTGTAATGAACTAAGCATAGTTGTAAATAATAGCAGGAGGCTTTCCTGGGCTAAAGATGGAAAGGAAGGCTAGGACAAGCTCATCCACATGCTCATCCATGATATATCCTAAAATGCAAGAGAGCATGGTAATAATCTGTCGGCCTCTCTCAGAATAATTTTGGCAGCATAAGGGGACTATCTGTGGGAGTATGACATTCCTCAATGATGAAAGTTTGGAAAATTTAGGCTATTCTGGGAAAGTCTAACTTGGTATAAAGGTCTAGAAATTCTCCAATAGACAGTGGGGTCTCATTAGGGCTTGGTTGGACCTGTAACATTTGGTTAATGGATTCTACAATGATGGTAAACAATACTTGTTGGTTAGGGGTGACAATGGCTCTTTGGCTAGGAATGTAGTAAACATGACAGAAGTGGATAATGTCTAGGAATGGATGTACTTCTGGAAACAAATATTTGGGAAGATTAGAATCCCAGAGGTGGATGTCATCATTTTGGTTTAAGAATCTGTCCTTAATCAAGCAGTAGAGCTTTAGAAGGTAGGAAGTGGAGGTTGTGTCCTCTATTTGGAAATCTTTGTCTTCTAATGCAAGGTGGTTGATGTCCAGGTGAGGGGTTTATAGAGGTCTCACATCCAAAGAGGTTTGGGAAGCCATAGTTGGGTGTAGATATATGAATTAGGCTTGTAGTGGTTCTAGAAGTGGGTTTAGCAGCTCTGGTAGAGTGGGAAAGTAGTTACAGACTGTAAAAGAAGGATTTTGGGGTATAAATTGGTTTATTTTCAATTCAGGGATTTTTATTTAATTAATTCGATTAATTAAGCTTCCAACTAGACTGTATGTTTTCAAATTGAAGGGTCATTCTGGGTTTCCCAATAATACATTGAAATTCATAATTTGATGCGTAGACTAGGTTCAAAGGTGAATGTAGAGGGTATGGTGACTTCAACTGTGAACTGGTTACTTCAATTAGGTGTCTGGAACTTCTTCAGGTGACAAATGATGGTTAATTTTGTCTCAGGGTGTCGCAATGGCTAAGTAGCAGTTGAAGTGAAAAATGAGCAAAAAGAGTGAATTGGGGCTTTTCTGGCCTTTTAACAGGTAACGGTCGTATTTTGGCGTGGAAATTATGAGTGAATAGTGGGCAGTTTTCGGCTTTGGTGGGGAGGTGGTTTTCTGGGCCATCACACCGCTTTTGGAGGGTGGGAAATATTTTTTGCAAGCACGCGATCTCACCTGGTGCCGCCATGTAGTAGAATAGTGCCCAGGCAAAACTACAAATCTCTCGTGCTCTTGGGCTGTTATCGGGTGGATAATGAACCCATGCGATATGGATGCGCATCGTCAGATCTGGGGGCAGGAGATTACTGTCACGTGGTTAAGATGCACGGAGAGAATTGGGAAAGGGATTTATGGGGCCTAAGGTTTAATTACACAGAAATGTAATTAATTAACAAATAAGGTCGGGATTTTTAACATAACTAGCAGGTTAATAAAGTGGGACCATGGGTTATGTGGCAGGGTTTTTAACCGCACCAAGGTTGGTGGGTTAAAAGAGGTTTGTCGGGAAAATGTGAAATGGGCGATTTAATTAGATAAAGAGGGGGGATAAAGACTTAGGATAAGGGGGGTTTTTGTGGGTTTTGAAGGGAAATAGGGAAATTAATAAGGGGGAAAGGTAACATTTGCAATGGGGAATGGGTTTCACACTAGGGAAAAGGGGTTTTGGGTAGGGGGATAATTTTTGAAAGGTAATTACTAGGGAAATGTGTGAAACCAAGAAGTAAGGGTCAAAATGAGGGGAAAAGGGGGGATTTATAAGTTATGGAGGGATAATGGGGAAATTAGCAAATAAGCACATTGTGGGGTATAGTGAAATGAGGGGAAGTTAGTTAAACTAGCTTGTGAATATCTTTTTTTTCTTACAAATCATCTTGCACATGAAACATATGATTAAGCATGGTAAATGTGCTTTTGACTCAACAAACTTGTGCATTTGCAACTCTTCTTCTACCTACCCTTTATTTATCTCAACATTTTTTCTACATTTGTTGGATGCATTTGAGCTTGCTAACCCTTTATTTCCTTTTCTTTTGACAAGCAAACTATCTAATTCTAACCTTATAACTTCCAATGGCTCTAATTAAACTGATGAGCTCATTTTTATTCTCTACCTAACTACTGATCTGCCAAAGTTAGACAGTTTGGCTAGATGCTTATTCTCTATTTATCAACATAAAATTTAAAGCATGAATAAGTATTAAGCTATTTGACCGTCATGGATTGTGGCATTTCTGACAAGTTGCACACAACTTTATTTTACAAAGTAAAGTAAAAAGTAGTGGCATTTGAATTTGCACACTTTCATGATCTGTTTTATTTGTTTTTGGGGTTCATATTTTTCACTTTTTTGATCTTTTCTATTTCTTTTTTTCCTTTGATTATTCTTTTAGGACATACCCTCTTTACATTTTTTAATTTTTAATATGGAAAACATTTTGCAGAAGGAAAAAGTATGTACAATATTACAAGACTAACCATAGCCAATTCAAAATTATGAATCCTATTATTATAGAACCCTAATAGAGGAGAATAAAAAGCACACCAAGAGTACATCCATCAATAAAAAATGTAGCAACTTCAAATGGACACCACAGTCAGCCGGTACATGTCAGCAATGTTGTGCCATGAGATGTCTCTACCACATCACCATGATGGGCCATATCCATTGTAACCAAATATAAAGTAAAGTGAAGTCCAATTGGCACACACAGAAGTCAAAGAGTCATGTCAATTGAAAATTCATGGGAATTTGAACAGTCACGAGAGTAGTCCAAGAGTCACAAGGATCAAGCATCACCCTTGGCTATATATATCCCTCTCATTGTATGAGGAAGGATTTTTTGCCTTGGATCCTCCCACATAGCCTTGAGAGTTTGTAGTTTGTTCTTTGAGGAGTGAGGAGTGGCTCCAATGTCCCACTACTGGGACTAGTGATGTATGGTGTACAAATGTATCTTGGGACTTTTTATTAATTCATAAGCTTGTTAAGGCCAACACATTTTCATGCATGTTTTGTAGATGTTTGTAAGACTACTATTTAAACATTTGTAATGCATATTTTCTTATCCAGTACTAATATAGTTGAACTAATTTGTTTATTTTAGTACTTACACTATTGAAGATGTGTTGTATTGTTTATCACCTATGTATCGCTCTTGTGGACTACTCCACGAGTCATTAGACATACCATTCTCGTTTATTAGTTATAATGATCACCACCTTCGTGTGGACTACTCTGTTGGATGATATACATGTTTTCCCTTGCACTTTGGTTTTTTCGATTGTCGCATTTGCGATGTACTACTCCTTTGGATGCTCGACATACCCTTGTTGGTTTGAGTGTGTCTTTCCCTAGGTTGTACTATTACCTCTCATCTAGAGGCTCACTTTACTCTCCCCTTTTATAGTAAGAGAACCTGGACATGAGTTACATTACACAATCACTATGCATACTCACGTTGCTTTTTGAAGATACAAGCGTAACACTCTCATTAATGGAACAACAAGAGCTAAGTAAAATCTTTAAGATAACGACAACCAGGCCATTGTATCAAATGGAAATCCTACACCAAACAGTGTGAGGTCTAGTTGGTAATTCATATAAGGGAGATCTCCTTTGTTGGCAGGTTGAACACTGTCAACACCTTGCCATTTCTGGATAGCCATGGTGTGATGGGTTCTTGCATTTGCTTGATCTAGATTTCCGGATGGTTTCGAAACTGAGTCGGGTTGTCTCAGGAAAATTCTCAAAGGCCTAGGAATCCCTTGAACAGTAATGGCAGGATACATGGTAAAGCTTGAGGGTAGAGATGAGAAAATTCCTCATGGTTTAGGTGGAGAGATCTAAAGGCATCCATGCTTTTTTAGGGCCTAGTGATCCCTTGACCGGTATATGGCGAGATTACGGTAAAGGTTGTAGTGTATGTTTCCTTGTTTGGGCATAGGAATCCATTGAATAGTAATGGAAAAAATAAAGATTGGTGGTATAGATGAGGGTTTTAGGCCTAGGAATCCCTTGACTACTAGTGGTGGGACACATGTTAAAACCTGAGAAGACCTAGTTGGTTTTGTTGAGAGTCCCACATTCATGCTTAGAATATGGCACTCGGGTGATTAGCCGAAAGAAATATTTGGTTCAACCCAATCTATGGTCAGGTGGTACGTGGAAGTCCCTGACTTGGTTGGATTTGCATATTCTAATAAGATGTATTTCCTCTTATGTTCTATGTGTAAACATACTTGCTATTATGTGGCTTTGATGGTTGTTTTATTATTGTGATTCTGCTAGTTATAATCATGGTTTTATGAAAAAAATTAGTTATGGTTCTCATCATGTTCTGATTAGTAGATGAAATGTAAATAAATGTATGACCTAATAGATGATAATGCAACTACTGTGAGAGGGCACCAGACCTTCTTGACAAATCTTAGATAAGTATGAGGTCACTATGTTTAGATGTGTTTTCATGACCTGTACATTACATGTTCATGATGTGTTTGACAAAATTAATGTCATGGTTAGGATGAGTTAGGTCAGATTCTTGTTAAAGTTTTACAATAGAGGCCTTGTCTTCTTGAAATTGATCATTTATCATTATTTTATGAAGTTATGGGAAAAGGCTTGAGTCTTATCCATGAAAAGGTGGCTTAGATTGTATAGTCACTATCATAGAACTGCCTAAAAAATATTACAGTAGCATGGAGTCCTTTCTGTGGGAGCGAATCGAGGGTTTTAGTTGCATGGAGGGCTTGTCATGGGAGTGACTGGGGGTCTATTTCAGTTAAAAATCAGTTTAACTCAAGGGTTCGACACCTAGAGTGGTTGATTAGCCCCTGGGGTCTTGCAGTTCCTGAGGAAGGTCAATTTGGTTTTTAGTGTGTTTATTCCACTTCCTTAACTATACATGGGGAGTTGAATCATATCATAGTAACTCTTCATCACATGTTTACCCAGGTGGACCGGTTAGCTTGGGTAAATGTGGGAGGAGGTTGTTACAACCATTGCATCTCTTTTCTTCTTCAATCACATCATCACTAGGTTTGATGTTCCTAAAGATATTGTGACTTATCATAACTCTCACTTTCACAATCACATGATGACTGAAGTAGAAACTAAGTTGGGGTTTTGCCATGAGAACTTTACTCCCTACTATCCTCAACCTAATGGACAAGTTGAGGCCATTAATCACACTCCAAAATATATGACCTAAAGTATGGTAGGGAGCCACAAACATAAATAGCAATTAATGATATTTTTAGCTATTTGGGGTTCTCAAACCTCAACCAATGCCTCTATGGGATTTACTCATTTCCAACTTGTTTATGGCATGGAAGTGATGTCTCCTATTGAATGTGATATTACCTCATTGAAACTTTTCATTGAAATTCTCCCAAACACTTATTCCGAGGAAGAATGCCTCCTTTAATTAGCCTGAGTCGATGAAGAATGTCGTGATGCTCTTCTAGCCAATGAAGCACACCAAAAATGTGTCAAAATTCAATATGAAAAGTTTGTTGGACATCATGTTTTTCTCTAAAGGTAATTTAGTCCTAGTCCATGATCGACGACACAATCAACTTGGTTCAAAAAATTTATAACCGTTTTGGATTGGTCCTTACATTGTTAAACATGTGCTAAATAAGGGGGCATACATGCTCATCGATCCCCACAATGATATTTATATTAAAAATTACTATGCCTAGACCTCTCTGCATAGTTCTTTGTATATATGTATATATCCACCCCACCCAAAAAAAAACCAAATCATCACCTTTTTCATCTTGCCTTAAGTTATATTGCAAAAACTAGTGTATAAGCTTAGGATTCACCAATATTGTGACTACATTATTGGCATTTTATGTGATTGTTTCACTTTGTGTTATGGCTCACCCTGCTAGGTTATGACATTTACCATGTCCTTTTTACATGTTGTAACTTGTGTTGTAGAGCCCACCCTTCATGGTCACCCTAAAATAACACCTGATTGCCAATTTGGTGCCCATGTTGTGATCATTCATAGGTTTGAGGATCCTCTTGAATATCTGCCATGAAATCAAAATTGATCCTCATGCCTCTCATTCTCTATTATTTCTGGCCATCATTTCCTACAAAGGGTCCCCACTAATTTTTTCACTTGTTCTTTTTATTTTCCTTTCCTTACGGTCCTCAATTTCTTGCTAGATTATGTCACAATGATTTTTTCCTTCATTCCAGTCACTAGCATTGCATGCATTCTTGACCTATTTCCTTTTCATCAGTCTTGCCTCCATCTCACAACCAATCATCACCTTTCAAATATGTCACTGTGATGAATGGATTTCCATTGCCAACATTTTTCCACTGCTTCCCACTTTATTTAGGTCAGTTCTATTAGCCTTAGAACAAGATGCATTCTATTATACAACTAGACTCTTTATAATGAGATTCCTTTTGGCCTTCTTTTCATACTCATTAAAAACTAAAAACCCCAAGTTCCTTTTGCTATCTTTTTGCACTCATTGAACTTACATTAAAATGTCGAGTTCCTTTTGGTCTTCTTTTCATACTTGTTAAACCATGAAAATATCAAGCTTCTTTTGCTATATTTTCATGCTCGTAAAACCTAAATGAAAACGTTGAGTTCTTTTTTTCCTTTCCTACTTGTTAGTCAAGATAAAATTCAGCAAGTGATCCCTTTTCCATTCTTACTCTCGTTAATCCTTGAGGAGGACATGAGTATACATTTATCTCTTTTTTGGCCTCGCTATAGAACTTATGAAAAAGGAACCTATCGAGCTCACTCGCTTTCTCTTTCATGCTCTCTAAACTATGAAGGGGATACATTATACAAAAAAGGGTGGGTGGGGGGAGTCCTTTTCATCTTTCACATTTCTATCATGGAAATTATATGTCGCCCTTGAACATGGCAATTATTTTAGTCATACTCTTACAATTGATCTTTTCTCGGCTTTAGAACCACAACATCAACTTTATTTGAGTAACTTTGTTATTGAGTTAGTATCTCACCCAATTGGTGATGCTTCCATTCGATGGTTTTTGGTGATGCCTCCCATGTCACGATTAACAAAGTTACCAACTTAACGAGAATTGTAATCACAAAATGATAACTCTAGCTAAAAAACCATATTTGTGGGCAAAAAAAATGAAAAAACACCCTAAAAATGAAAAGAGGTTGATGTTCATCAATATATAATATATATATATATATATATATATATATAATAATATATATATATAGCAATGGTAATAAAAACCAATTTTTTGTGTGCAAAAAACATGGAAAAACACCATGTAAATGAGAAGGGTTGATGTTGCATCAACACTTTTTGTTTTCAAGTTAAATTTCCAATATTGTTTAGTAATGGTGTTAAAGATAAAATATCATGACACCAAAAAGCCCTAAAATTCCAACAATTTTCAACCATGGTGTTAAAGATAAAATAACATGTCTCTAAAAAAATCTTAAAATTCAATCCATTTTCAGCCATGGCGTTAAAATATAAAATATCATGTCTCTAAAAACCCCTAAAATTCTAATTGTTTTCAACCATAACATCAAAAATATAATATCATGCCTATGTAAAACTTTAAATTTTTGACATTTTGAACTACGGAATTAAAACCAAAGACTACAAAAAACTTAGTTTTCAACATATTTCATTATGGCATTATGGTCAAATTTTATGACTAAAAAAAACTTTAAAAATGAGCACCTAAATGAAATAGTCATTATACCAAGAATATGTTTTACTTTAAAGGCTAAAAGTATAGCTCTTTTGAAATATTAGCCTAAGACAACTTGCCTCATTGCAATGAAAACTTAAAAATCAACCATCAAAACAAAGTATCCCTTTTACTGAGGCATTAAAATTGCAACATTTATTTAAACTATGGTACATCAAATGATAACAATAAATAATATATTGCAGTATCACTGTATAATTTAAAAATTCAACGTTAGTTCCTAATATTTTTTTTACTTTAAATCAAAATATCAATATTGTAGATTGAATGAAACATAAATGATTTCTCAAAGTTATTGTTGCATTGTGGATATTATAAACAAATGAATTCTTCATAATTAAAACATATAATCCAACAAATATAGAAATGAATCATAACTTCATGTAAGATCATATAAAAATTAACGTATTTATTTCAAGTTAACATGCAAACATCATTTACATAAAATTTCTTAGACAATTATTTAAAATCACTCATAGGTTTTAGCACATCATCAGAATCTACAACATATTCAATTGAATGACTTGATGTAGATGAAGATGACTCATATTCTTCTCTTTCATTAACTAGTGCCCGATCTGAGTCAACATGTATGCCCACCATTTTAGATTTCAAAAGTGTTCTAAATCTATGACTAGGTTCAACAGACTGCCATCTTAATATGTTTCTTGTGGTAGAAACCTCTTCATAATCTCTATAGCCTTGAAGTAAAGAATTCCTATGTTTGTTAAACTAAATTCATATACACATGTGTCAACATATTCCAATTTTAAGGGGTCTGTGCGACAACGATTTATATTTATACCCTTTCCTTTTTATCTTTCTACCAATTTGTTTATCAGCTACCATCTCTGACTTGTACACACCATTAAATGGGTGGTATTTGTGGCATACCAATGTATTTCAACCGCTATAACATTTTCATTTTCTTTAATGACCTTTATAACCTTGGCAACCTATAATTAATAACCATGTGGATCTCCATCCACTAACACTGTGATCATGCAACCCTCCTTAACATTCTGTGTTGAACCCCTGTAAAGGTCTTCCATGGCTTCACGTTGTACACATCATCTTCTACAACAAATATGCATTTATTTTTCCTCTACCTATGAAGAATTAATAATTCCCTGATATTTTTGCTATTCAACAATATATTTTTCCTCATGTTCATTTAGCATATTTTGTGGCCAAATAAATGGAGTCTTCAAAAGAATATCTTCACTTCCTAATCTTAAAATGATATCACTTTGATTATTGAAAAAAAACTCCCACCAAACTAAATCAACAACATCAAAGTACTCATATGTATCTCTAATAGAGTTTTTAATTTCTTCCAAGCATTCATAATCATATATAGATATCTCTTATGCCTTCATGCATTATGGAACTCAACAACTGATTGTAATAAAAATATATCTGATGCAAATATTGGATGATTTGGAATGAACTTCAAAAATGCTAAACTTGATGACGACCCCCATTCTGCAGTAGTTGAATAATTCTTGCCCCATGTAAATGTTTTCCCATCAATTCTTTTGATATGAAATTGATGTTGGAAGCTAATCTCATTAAGTTGTTCAATACATTTCTCTTTGCCATGCAGTTCTAGAATAAACCTTCAAATGCCAATAGTTTCTTCCATGTGAAAATTAGGCTCTGAAATGTATGATTTCTTAATATATCCAATTAATGATGGTAGACTCCCTACATCCTTCTCATTGAGAAGACATTCAGCGAGAGACTTTCACATTTAAATGATTAGTTTTCTTTCTTTTTTGACAATTTAAAGAGGAATTTGGGTAAAATATGTTGTTTCATTGTATTTATGCTGAAGGAATAAATATTTTTTTACCAATTTTTTCAATTTTTTTTATTTTTAAAATATCATATTTTATGGGAGAAAACTACAAAAAGAAATTCATTTTTTAAAAAAATTTTGTAGAAAAATACAAAAAAAGCCCATAATTTAGGATTTTGAGGGGAAAAAAAAGTAGAAAAAACATATTTTTAGGGCTTTGAAATGGTAAAACAAATTATTATATATTTTTTGAAATGGATTTTTTTAATAATTTTTTTTTATTCTTTTGAAAAAAGTCTTAAAAGATGGAAACTAAAAAAAAATAGAAAAATAAAAAAAATTAGAGAATAGAAATTAAAAAATTAAAAATAATAAAATAAAAATAAAAATATATAATTAAAAAGATTAAAATTTAATTTTAATTTCAGCAATAGAATGGGAGGTTCTGCTGCTCAATTGGTTGTGTCGTGGTCCTCTTGAACTTGTCTAATCAAGGGTTGATTCTGGGAATCAACCCTCGGTCGGCCAGGTGCTAGAGGGCTATGACATGACTAATAAAGTAACATGTTTTGCCACTCTATTCATTATTCTATGGCATTTGGTGCCTAACTGGTCGAGGGTTGATTCCCAGAATCAACCTTTGGCCGGCTAAGTGGCATTGGGCCGCAACACGACCAACATAGCGGCATAACTCATCGCTCTGTTGGGCATGTCGTGACCCTTTGGCATCCAATCGAGTGAGGGTTGATTCTTGGAATCAAATTGTTGTAGCGGATACAACCACCCTCCAAATTTTTACCTTAGCTTCGTTTTGGAGCCTCCCTACCAACCTTTCACAACACCTTGTCTTGATTCGTCAAGTACACAAGCTTTAGTGTTTTTCTTGCACAAAGATGACCTGTCGATCAAAGCTTGATGCATTCCCCTCACAGGCCAATCACCTAGACTTGGTCTAGCTGCAGGGTGAGTAACTTCCCTAAGAAATTGCACAATTCTGGAGGGTAACCAATCTTCCCTCCGGAAATTGCACAATTCTGTTTGGCAGCCTGCTAGGCTCCAGAATTGCACAATCATGCCAGTCAGGCTTAACCAAGAAAACTACGCAATTCTTCCCAACATGGTTGCTTAGTCCAGGAATTGCGCAATCCTGGGCAACAGTGAGCTGATTTGCCCAGAAATTGCACAAATCTCCTATGCAGCTAGCCTATCTCCCAACCAGAAATGTGAATTTCCTCCCAGGAGTTGAGCAGACTCATGCATGAGCACTTTGGTTGACCAGTCCCACCCGGGACCAAGGAAACTTGACTTGCATGCATGACTTGCTTTTTCTCGAAATAGAAAAAGGCAACATGCAAATGCATCCCATTATTCAGGGAGCTACTTTTAGCAGCCGGAGGTTACATGCAAAGTTCATTTTAGAAACTTTCCTCCAAGTGTTTCTTTTTCCTAAATTTGTGGCATGCGCGTCATGAGCTCAAACTTATTTATTCGATGCATCAGATCTCATTCTTATATCGATCTTGGAGCTCTGACATCCCACAACACATCCAGGACTCTTCAACAAATCCGGCTCAGTTGTTCACGGGTAACTGTTCTCAACATGCCTTTTTCAACATTTCTGTTGCTTTTTTTGTTTTTGCTTGTTGGAGTGTAGTTTGATTGATTTTTGTGAATGCTTGTTGTCGTTTAAATGTATACAAGCTTGTACTAGCACCATTTCAATTTTTTTTCTATTTCACTACTTTCGCATGCATGAAACAATTTTGCACAAACAGTTATTGATTCGATGACTCTTTTCACGCACATGCATGTTGATTTGTTTTCTAAATCTTTCATTCAATGTTTGCATGCAAAACCAATCACTTTTTCTTTCACTTAGTGTTGCTATGCATTCACTTTCAGATTTTCTTTCAGTTGCCCGTCAAGGGGTGTAAGAGCCCTAGTGAAAATTCCAAGTAAA
Organism: Pinus taeda; assembly: GCA_000404065.3. NCBI lineage: Eukaryota > Viridiplantae > Streptophyta > Pinopsida > Pinales > Pinaceae > Pinus > Pinus taeda. The sequence continues at coordinate 167,480 of APFE031069518.1, read as the reverse complement.
AACATATGAATACCACAGATGATGGGACATGTATTCCAGGCTGAATGGTGGGGAAGACATCCTAGGGGGTGTTAATTTGGTTGTTTATAGATAAGGAAATTGGCAAAGGCAATGGCTAAGGCATTAAAGAGGCAGAAAGGTATTTTGGCACATTTATTTATGAAAATAATGGAAATTAGGAGAAAAGGAAGGTGAAAGGTCACATTTTGCATGTGAGGAGGAAATTGAAGGAAATTAATGGAAAATAAAGAAAATAGAGGCCTCATTAATAAAAAGGCTTATGAGGATCAGTGGGCAAGACTTGGTCAATTTAGTTTTGGAGCTCTCTCATTATTCTCTCTCTCTCTATCATACTCTTGGTTACTTAGAGTCTTCTTGGAGCACTTTGGCATTGGAGCAAGAAAGGAAAAGAAGGCAAGAGGAAGCAAGGATCAAGTAGGGAAAGACAGGATCAAGCGGCTTCAACAGGCTTCATTGTAGGTATCAACTTGCATGTGTATTTTCCTTGCTAGATTTGGCATGCATGGGATTGTATGTGTATTTTCCTTGCTAGATTTTGCATGCATGGGATTGCATGTGTTTCTTTTCTACCATGGCATGGGTTTTTCGAGGTGTGACAATATTTTTAGCCTAGCCTTGCCATTTCCTGGTAGCTTTGATGAGATGGGTTCTCTCATGTGTTTTGTGGGGAATGGCCAAATTGGATTCGAAGCTGAGCGGGGTGGGTCTCCGAATTGAAAAACACATAGTGGTAGTGGTCCCTGAACCAGACGGAGGATACATAAAGCCACTGGCCTAGTGACCCATGAATTGGACTGTGGGTTGTGGTAAAGCCAAATTGTGTGCCTTGGTGGGCCTAGGAATCCTTGCAAGTGAATGGAGAGGTATATGGTAAAGCCAAGAGGTGTATTTTCTTTCCGTTGGGCCTAGTGATTCCGGGATGGAATGCATGGTAAAGCCTAGAGATTATGTCTTGGTGTAGGGCCTATTGATCCCTAGATCATACTACAGATGCATGGTAAAGCCTGAGAGACTAAGAGGCACTCAAATTCTTGACGGTGTAGCCAGAGAACTTCGGTGGCATCCACATTGATTGGTGTTCCTTGATGTGTTCTATGAGTCCCACATTCATGATTGGAATATGGCACGGGGATGATTGGTTGAAGAGAGAATTGGCTCAGCCAATCTATGGTTGGGTGGAACGTGGTAGTCCCATCACTGGTTGGTTCATTGCATTTATTAATGAAAAATTTATTCCCTTGATTTTCATGTGAAAATATCTATCTATCTATCTATCTATCTATCTATATATATATATCTAATAGATATATATATATATATATATATTATATATATATATATATATATATATATTATATATAATATATAATATATAATATAATATATATAATATATATATATATATATATATTATATATATATATATATAATATATATACATATATAAGTGTTAATCCATTTATTATATATTAATATAACACCATCTTAGTCCATATTACTAGTGTAACCCCTCGTATTATACACCATATTTGTATTGTGGGCCAATGAGTCCCACAAATTGTTTACGAATGTGCTACATTATTATGTTATGTGCGCTCTGATTATATTATGACCCCTTTAGACTCCTATATATTGAAAGGAGGTCTTGTCATTTGTATCATCGAAGAATTGTTCATTTGTGTAATGTAAAGGAGGTTGCCCCCTCGAAGAGGCTGAATTATAAGGCATTTATCTCTCTTTTCTATCTTTTTGTGAGCTGGTTTCATAACATTTGGTTTCAGAGCTTTGGATTCTAAGATTTAAACTACTCCAAACAGGTCATCGTGGCATTTTCGCTATAAGTTTATTTTGGCAACGTTTCAAAAGCTAAAAATAAAACCTATTTGAGATGAAATCATGCTAAACCTCGGGTGCAAATTTCAGAGCTTGCTTCACTATATTTTCGGAGATATGATCTGGGGAAGTTATAGTTTTTGCAAGCTCCATAATTTCATCTAAAATAGGTCATCGTGGAATTTTCACTATAACATTTTCTCTACGAATTTTCAGAAGCTAAAATGAAAACCCATTTGAGAAGAAATCTGTCTAAATCTCGAGTCCTACTTTCAGATCTTGTATCGCTATATTTTTGGATATATGATCTGAGGAAATTAGGGTCTTTGAAGACTCCCAAATTAAATCTTAAACATGCGACCTTGGAAAAATAGTCATAACTTTGTCTTTGAGCATCAAATTAAAATTTCGTAAGAATTTATAGAAAGAGGAAAGACTATAGTCTTTTGTGTGTATTTTTTAGATCCGAAGGTGAAAACAGTGACACGTGGCACGTCATACAAGTTCGCTATTCTGAAAATGTGTATAATCAAGTCATCGTGGGAGATTGTGCATAACTCTTTCTTGGAGAACCCAATTTCGATCAGACTGGTGACATTGGAAAGAGGACACTGAGGAATACTACAGGTTGCCATTTAAAAATTAGAAGATCTGAAATTATAGAGTGATAGTTGTTTCAAGATCGAGTTCCTAAAATCAAGAAAAAGCGAGATAAGGAAGTTTGATGGCAAGGATCTAGTAAATTGGATACTATAGATAGAGAAATATTTTGATCTACATGGTGTACCACTATTACAAAAGGTATGTATTGCATCTAATTATTTAGAACCGAATTAATTTTAATGCTATAAAGGGATTTTTTCTCGTAAACCACTTGTTATGTGGTCAATTTTCATGGAGGAAATGATAACACATTATGAGGATACAAAGAGAAACACCTTCTTTAGCCAATTGATAAATCTGAAACAAAAGGGTTCAATGGAAAAGCAAACTGAGGAATTTCAAAAATTGAATATAAGCTTAAATGATATTGTTGAGAAGCAAAAAATAAATAGTATTATCTATGCCATGGAAGCTGATATCAATGGTATGAAAGCGTATTGGAAGAAAGGCATGGAAGATTTGAGGAAATACATGGAAGGTTTGAAGGAAGGTGGGACAAAAATGCTACAAGAAAGGCCTCCTAATGACGAAAAGGATCAAGAAATTTCAAAAGAAGAGGATATACACCGGGAACCAACACTAGAAAAAGAACAAATGAATCTAATCATATCATGTATTGTAGTGGCAGGAATTACCACTCCTCAAACTCTCAAGATAAAAGAAAATATATGGAAGAAGAAGGTTACAACCATGAAATATCAGGAAGAAAAGTATCAAGAAACATCAAAAGAAAAGGATACTCACTAGGAGCCAACCCCAGAGAAAGAAGAAATGAATCCGACCATATCTTGTAATGCATTGGTCAGAATTACCACTCCTCAAACTATAAAGACAGAAGTACATATCAAGAATAAAAAGGTAATAGTGTTGATTTATTCGGGTAGTACCCATAATTTTATTAATTGTAACATAGCCAAGGAATTGAATTGCTTCCTATATCCAGTACCAGAGTGTCAACTGACGGTTGTAAGTGGAGGAACCATAAATTGCTCTGGAAAGTGCCATAATATCAAGCTATCCATGGGAGAATATGTATTAAGTAGCCCAATGATTTCCATTCCAATGGGTGGTACTGATGTTGTACTAGGAGTCCAATGGCTACAATCCTTGGGTACAATAGCTTTTAATTTCAAGAACTTTTCATGAAATTTTCTTCGTGAGGAAAGGAAGTTGAGTTAAGGGGTATCACAGGGAAAGCAAGAAAGATATTCAGCTTTGGAGGAATAACAAAGCTTATAAAGAAAGAACAACGAGGCGCAACTGCACAATTATGTTCGCTAATGGTTCCCACATCGAAATCATGTATTTCTCCAAATATCCAAAAAGCCTTAGACAATCATTCCAAGGTATTTGAGACTCCCAAAGGTCTCCCACATATTCGTGATCATGATCATGCTATTCATTTTATTCCAGGAAGTGTTCCTCCAAACATCAAGCCTTATAGATATCCATATGCCCAAATGAGTGAAATTGAACATATGGTTGTAGAAATGGTAGAGGTTGGTATAATTATCCAACAAAATTTGATAAACAAAGCAAGGGATGAATGGAAGAATGGCGAAGTAGGGTGGAAACTCATTCAAAAATTGTTGAAGATCCCAGTTCCAACAAAATTGCCAGAACTTGACAAGGAAGGAAAATTCATATTGGAACTTGAAGCATTCACAGAATCAAGAAGTTGACAACTACAAAATCGATCATTTTTAGAGCATCTCATAAAGTGGAAGAATTTACCAGCTAAAGATTCCACATGGAAGGATGAGAATATTATACAAAGGCATCAAGAACTATCAAGCGTTGAGGACAACACTTTTTGAAGGAGAGGGGCATGTTAGGTCCCTATACTACTAGTGTAACTCATTATTGTTATTAGTACAACCCCCTTATTATATTGTTGTGCCCATGCAGTCCCCATATTGTTATTATTTTGCCCCATAGAAGCCCACTATTGTTATTATTGTGCCCTTACATTATTATTGTTAAGCCGGCTCTGATTATATTATGACCCTTTAGACTCCTATATATAGAAAGGAGGTCTTGCCATTTGTATCATCCAAGAATTGTTCATTTGTGTAATGTAAAGAAGGTTGCCCCCTCGAAGACGTTGAATTCTAAGGCGTTTATCTCTCTTTTCTATCTTTTTGTGAGCTAGGTTCATAACAATATATATATATATATATATATATATATATATATATATATATATATATTATATATGGATTTTGATGACTGCTATGTTTGTTGTATTTTTGTTCCTATTATGTTGTTTATATGCACATTTACCTCAGAGGGTGTCACAACAGGTCTCGTTAACCTTAACCCAGACTCTGCCTCACCCATACAACATTACGCAATCTAGAGAAGGAAGGCTCTGTCTTCCTCTCCAGAAATGCACATTTCTACCTAGACACTATCCTCCAGTACTATTTTCACATTTTTGAGGGACAATGACTGCTGGCGCAGAAAATTGAGCAATGCAATCCTTGAGCCTGCACTCATTGCTAGCTGGAATTGGCAATCCCATCAGTTAGCAGTCAGCCTGGATTGCACATTGAACAAATCTAGTAGCCAGTCTTGCCTGCCAGATAGCCCATATTGCCTCTTGCGCAGTTTTGGTGGCCAGCCACCCAGCCTCCCAGAGAAAATTGCGCAATATTTTCCTATCATTCCCCATGTATGTGTTAAGCCACTCCCCAAATTTTCTTGGGTTTTTGCTGATAGGTTTCTTACCATACATGCTGCTTTGTCTCCAGATCTTTCAGGTGTTCATCCACCTCTTAGCAGTATAGGATCAATGGCCTCCAAGAGAGCAGGATCAAAGGACACTGACGGAAGTGCAACTGGAGCCATAGTTGAGTAGGTGTCTGCATGTCTACCAATCTATGAAGATACCAAACTGTTTCTAGACAAGGACATCAACCTGAAATGGCAAGAGGTCAATGAAGCATTTGCAGAAAATTTTGGGGAAGACCTCGAAGATCATCAGGTGTATGTGAACATTCACAAGTTTGGCTTGTACTGAATTGCATGCAGATACCCCACGTTCCCATCGGGGGACATGATACACTGGATCGTCTTGTGCACTAATCTCGAGATGATGACTCTGAGCAGTGTCAGCGGGACGAAGCTTTCCACCTTTTGGGCACAGGATTATGATGAGATGTATTAGATGTCGAAGCCTGTGACTATCATGGAGACTCCTTTTAGCTTACCCAACAGTAGTGTCAACTGCAGAGACATTCTAAAGAACTGGGTATAGGAACCAGATAGATTTATGATGACACCCAACTAGATCTATAAGACAGAGATAATGCTGAAGGTGTATCAATATTTGGTAATATTTTCATGTCAAATATGTGGCCAAGAAAGCACGAAAACTTTCCCACAAAGTTGGGTCATCGCACTGGACCAACTGGCCAGAGAGGGTAAACCATGTAATTGGTTTAGCATGTTGGCTCATCAACTGAAGGAATAGGTAACAAAAGATCGATGGCCACCCAGAGGTATGCAAGCAAAGATCTACATGTCTGCCTACATCTTATTTGCAATCTATACCTAACAGGAGTTCGCAGTCTTGGAGTGGGCATGGTCACCAGCGAAGATTGCTGTGAACACATATTGTAAGTTGTTGTCCGAATACAACTTTAGAGGAGTAATCACATGACTGTCTGATCGTTTTGTCACTCCAGTCTACAAGATGATATTCGAACAAGATCCACCCTCCATGTCGAAGGAAGCAATGGATGCACTTATAGAAACTGTTGATTTGTATGCCTTACCATCTAGCACCTTCATATGAATATTCAGCATGGAGAAGCCTCAACATGTTCTACCAAAGTTTTCCTTGGAAATATTCATCATGCAAGAAGTAGCATATCACATCTCGGTAGGATTGACATCTAGATTGCACCGGAATAAGAAGGCACCTTGGCTTGCTCTTCCATTACAGATTGGGTTATATGATATCTACAGTATCAAGCAAGCAGATGTCAAAGCAGAGCTGATGAAGAAGTATCCATTTGACCTCCGAAGCTACAATTTGTATGACCCACATTGTATTTTGAAAGATCACTGCATGACAATACAATTCACCTAGATCCACAAGGCATTTCATTGGGCCAAGGAGGACCCATGGAGATATTGTTATAGTTTCTCCAGACCCAATGAATAGGCCAGCTTCGCTGTGGAGTGTCTAGTGAAGCAACGTGAAGTAGCATCATAGAGAGCACTAGCACCAATAACAGTAGCAATAGAGGCAAGAATACCAGTGCATGAAAAGGTCAAGAGAAAGTAGCTATGGCACTGAGGAGGCACTTAGATCCTCGAAGATTAGCCGGAAGATGATATGCACAACATCTCATTCGACGAGTCTGAACATAGAGTTGTCCAGTCTCATAGAGTGTCGACTCTGGATGATCATACATATCCTACACAAGTTGAGGAACAAGTAATCATGTTTGATGTGCATAAACATCCAATAGCCTTGGCCGATGCAACTAGAGTTGACGTCGAAGCCACTAGCTCAAGTGTTCACTTTCTGATATCTAAGAATGAGCGAGTGGCTAAGGAACTACAGATGGCCAAGCAAGGAGGAGAGTTGGTGACAACGTTTGCCCGAGTTGAACTGAAGAAGGCAATACTAGATGAATTATTGTCCCTTAACGTAGTTATAAGAGCGTTGTACTCCAAGTTTGGCACCATGCATAAGGTAGTCATCCATCTCAACAGATGGCATCAACGATGTGCTAGAAGAGCATGTATCTTAATGAACTTGCATGCCTCTATTGATTACATGAAAGTATGGATGATCAGGTACAAGGGAGCCCTGCTTCACTTTCCTAAGATGATGAAGGCCAGTGCGGTTGAGCTAAAGGCAAGTATCCAGTTCAAATCTAGAACTATGAAGAGCTCCTACAGCTCATCATTAGTATACAGGCTTCCCATGTACGTGTTTTCAAGAGTATGGTGTTGTGGCATGTGCACATGCGATCCCATCTATTGGGAATCTCAATCAGCTGAATACAAAGGCACACGTCTGACTAGAGCTTGACTCATACTTCAAACAATTGATGCACATTGCTAAAAACCCATATTTTCCCATCAGTGCAGACATCATGCACAAGTATGTTGCTAGTCCAACTACATTGAAGAAAATGATGTGCATGCTTATAGACGAGTTGGATAGAGGAGCCCAAGCAGTGTACCTGGATGCTATGGAGGCTAGAGTCAAGTTCCATAAATATGTCACCTTGGAGCACACATACACCATCAAGGACTATAGATCTTGGCATCACTATGTTACTGCTGATCAATGCAAGGATGTTGAGGAGTTGGACTTCCATGTTTATCTAATTTAGAGTGATGTCTAGCATGGCTTGCTCAAGCCATTTTGTCTCACATGGGTACATGTGCATTGTAATGTAATGTCATGTCAAGTGTAAGTTAAGTGTCGATAGTTATAGAGTAGATGAAGAGTCATGAGGGTAGTTGAACTGTCACAAAGGGGAATGTCAAGGGTCACCCCACCCTTTGCTATAAATAGTTGCTCATAACTCATTATATAGGATTTTTGGTCAGATAAGCTTCCGATAAGACTATCTTGGAGAGAGATTGGATAGTATTGTAATGAGATTTGGATTCTCCACTGTGCAGAGCTATTACATCTCTTTGGAGGAGCAGGTGGTTGTGGCTGTAGCGTTCCGGTATCAGAACTAGTATTTGAACTAGTTTTGGTTGGTTTAACCATCACTTTGGATTGCTTGCTAACTTTCCTTCCATGTCGTGATGTATCTTTGCTCGTGTTTTCCCTTCTTAACTATGTGATATCACAGGTTTCCAAGGGGTGCACTCATCTCAACGCTCATGTGTTAGAACCTCTCATGCAACTTCCTAGGCTTGCTGCAGCCGTGACACCCTTGCTACCAACAGAGTTATCTTACTTACCACTGCTGGGACTCCTACACCAAATGGTCTGAGGTATAATTGGGACTTCTTATCGGGGAGATCCACTGACATGTTGGCGGGTCCAACACCGTCAACATTTCTGGCGCTAGAAGAAGGGCCAAATGACAAGCTGTGTCCTCTCATCTTGTTTTGAACCTTTGCATATCTGTCATGGATTCTTGCACTCTTCTCCCTCCATGTTTTTAGAATCATGAAGCTGTCACCATCACGAGGGAGTTCTTTGAACTCTTTTCCACTTACACGTATGATGGTGAAGGTGAAGTGGCCTGGCCTGAGTTCTTAGATGACTTTCTTTCCATGCTTCGTGAGGAAGCTGTGTGTTCTAATGAACATGCCAGTTTGCTACTTACATACACACTTCGTGAATCTCCACTTCGATGATTGTGCAACCTAACAGCTGACGGCGTGCACTCACTTGAGCACTTATGTGATCTCATTTAAGACTCTTTATATCATTTCGATCCCGACCATCTTGACCAAAAAATGTTAAAACAACGGAAAGATCCACATGAATTGATCATGGATTTTTGGCAGCGCTTCCGTGACTTGTAGTTTCAAGCTCCAAAGAGGCACGTGGAATTTTTATATCTCTAGGACTGGTTCGAGTATTGTGTCAAGAAAGCTTCCTGTCCTAAGAAGAAGTTTGAAATCAAGCCTCACTCAACATTCTTCAGTGATGGAGCTTCACAATGTCAGATGGATGCAGTCACTGTCATAGTTCCACCACTACAGAGTGATGTTGAGGATCATGCTCACACACATGTTCAACTGTCACATCCTCCTAACATCAATTTGCTTAATTTTTTTTCATATTTGGTTGTGAGCCCATTTATTTGTCATATGCCTTTTGTTCCACAACCTCCACCTTTGCACTCAGCCATTCCTGGGCATGATACTGTCTTTTGTTCTTCCATTCCAAACTCTACACTTTTTGTGAACGAGGAACAAGCCACTAACAGAGTTGGTGTTGCACAACCAACATGCATTGTCACTCATGAATAGTATGAGTGGGAGCTTGAGCATCAACACTCAATGAAGGATGAATCCCTTTCGTTTGAGCCTCCTCCGTTCTTTCTTGACATCTTTCGTGAACCTACCAAACAAGATTTCACATGTGTATCTTCATCCATGGATGCACCCATTGTTGATCACTTGCAAGACACATCGGATGTCAGTCCATCATCCAACAACACAGAGGATAAGTCTTTCATTGGAAATCCACTTGATCTTTCATCTGATTTTTCTGGAAACGCAGAGGATGAAATTGTTCGCTTCTCATCTACCCGTCTATTTGATTCATCAGATCATGAGGATGCCGATGAAATCATTGATTTTTCTGATCATGGCCGTCGTGATCCATTTACTCCCATGTTTGATCACGATCATAGTTCTATCGTAGTTGATTTTTCAAAGCCACAACCTATGATGATCTATCCGATGATGAAGTTGAAACACCCAAGAATATTGAGGCACTTCAGCCTGAGTTGATGGTTATGTCAGGCCCTCACTCTCTTAGGGTTAGTCTCACTTCCGATCAGGAAATTGTTCAATCACCTTAGGCTCCTCATCACTCATCTGTATGCATTGAAGATCAATATCACACATAGATCATGCTTCCTCCACTTGAACTGCACAATCCTATTGCTCATGCATTGGAGAAATCATACATTACATGCACATGTACACGACGAAAGTTGTCTTTGTTTCTTTTGTTTTCTTGCATGTCACAGTCAAGAGTGTGTTTATGCTTCAAAGATACATGCAGTGTTGCACATCATTGTGGTAAGTCCACGAACTACTCTTCATGCGCTTACACTCACTTACATTCCATGGGCACTTTGAAACATGAAGTGTGGTTGTCTTTATTGTTATATCCTTCTTGCTTTTTGGTTTGCACAACTGGGTTGCTCATGGACCAAGCCTTCACCAACATGGGTCAACCAATGTGCTGGTGGCTATATTGGAAATATCACTTCACATGATTAGGGCCATGCAATGTTAGTTTAGGAGTAGGAGTAGTGTTTGCTGTCAGGTGGTTTGCTTGCATGCTTGTTTGCTTACTTTATTTCTTTGTTTGTTTGGTTGCTTGCTTGTTTTCTTACTATCTTTGCTTTCACTTTTGCTTATGCTCTTACTTGGATTTTTTTGTTTGTTTGTTTGTTTGTTTTCTTCATAGGTTAGTTTCACATGAAACCATGTATGACTCTTGAAACAAGCTGGGTATAGTACAAGAGGCCTTGTACAATTATCACTACTTGGTTATCTGTCATATTGCTTCTGTATGAAGATATTGTTACTTTTAGTCCATGATACGTCGAAGGAAAATGCGTACTGTCTGAAGTGAACCTTAGTGAAAAGAAAACACTTGCATGCTAACTAGTGTCACCTACTCAAGTTGGTTGTTTTTGGGTTAACCCTTGTCAGCTCAATCAAGTAGAGTAAGGTGAGGAGGAAAATTAACAGGCACGTCAAAGGTATAATAAACTACTTCTTTGTTGGAACAACCTCTTCTGCTCTCAATAAGTCAGGATCCCTCTTCTGCCATTGAAATGAATAAGTGCTATGCACAATTGAAACTATGAAAATGAAAAAATGGAAAAATGAAAAATGAATAAGGAAAAATAAGAGAAAGGCTTCATGCATAGAGAGGTGATGCAAGTAACTTCGTTGAGGTACTGACTAGGCTCATTGGTAGCGGACCCATACTTGTGTTCCTATGTGACTCTGCCAGGGTACTGTTCAGGCCTACTAGCAGCTGAGCAACACTAGAGATGAAAATAAGACTCTGACAACTAATACTACTTATGCAACAATATACACCTCAACCCCAATCGAAAAAACTGTGTTGCCTTGGCTTGCAATGTGTGTCAAGTGACCAAGATCTTGGTAGATGCTACATCTTACAATCAGGCTGGTGGAAACCAAGACAAACTGAGAAATGAACAATACTTCTGAAGGTTTTAGACTTTCTTTTCACGAACAAGGTCTATTCAGAGAGCTGGCATTCTACCAATGTGTCACCAAGTGTTGTAGTAGCTACAACCTGACACAGCTCTAGACTGCAAAACCCAGAATCATTACAAACTGTACATATAAAAACGACAATTCCTGTTCTAGTCAATTTCAGTTCACTTTTTGGCAAATTCAACTCATGCAGAAGTTTTAGTTTCTCCTTCATTTTTATGATTAAAACCAATCTTTAACATTTCTTCTCATAACAAGTTGAATTAAGTTTCAAACATTAATTTTCGACCTTCAATCACATCCAATGCAAGTCTCGCCTGTAATACTCTGTTGCTGACATCCATACAATTATTATTTACACCCTTGAATTCAAATAAGATCATGGCACCAGCGCCCAAATATGCTTTTAAATTGAATCTCTTTATTCAATACTCATTCAATCAAAACACAACTTCCAACCAAACAATCAAACCTTTCGACTTATGGCAATAGCAACTTATATAAATTGAGAGTTTGCTAGAATCGAATGTCAATATCGCATACCTGTTTCTCATCAACGATGCTCAAACTGTAGCGATCTGCAAACACTACTTTTAAACATATTAGAGCTCCAATCTGGCTTATTACATATTCAATCGGTTATCTCAAGAAACTGAAAACTATGTATACCAAACGCAACACCCAATCTACACTCAAATTAACCATATCAAAGCAGAATTTGAAAGCTGTAACAATTACATTGACCTTACTGTAACAATCAATGGAAATTTGAATCGATTACTTCTGACATAACGATTCAACTCGATTTGCAATTTAAACAACATCGATTACCGAATTTGGAAAAATTCTACCTACAAGCGCGCGGCCTCTGACAAACTGGCCTATGCTTAACGTTGGGTTTAGTGCTATTCAACACTGATACGACCTTGCTAACACAATCTTCAGATGATCCACGACTTCTGTTATTTATGGATAACATATTATTTCATGCTCAGTTCTACTTGATGTGTGCTTCAGCTTAACGCAACAACCAATCCAGTGTATACTCCACTCCACGTGACTACAAAACTATGACTTCTTTGCGCCCACGAGCTCAGAATGATATCACGATATAAAATCAAACATAAAAAATCATAAACTTGACCCTGCGCTCTTTATCTCCCAGAATTTTGTAGATCATACATTCGAATGACAACGTTCATGACTTTTAGATGCAGTTAAAGGCGTTCAAGACAGAAACCTTTTGCATGGCATATATAATTTCAAAGGAACAACACCCTCTTTCAACCAATGCTTGACCAATACATGAATTCTTCTTCATGAAATCGATTCAGGGTGATCGATTTACCAATTTCACAATTATAATTTAAGCGTTGTCTCCATTAAAAAAAACCCAATTTCATTAACGCCTAATTGAAACTCTCAATGATTCTGAACCGGTTTTGTAATAAAAATCAATGTTGACAATTGAATCTCCTCCACTTTCACACATCGATTCTACCCACAGATTTATATTAACAACAATGAAACCCAACAAAAACAGAGTCCTGTACACTGATTCAACACAAAACTGCAGAATAGAATGCGCTGGATACAACCCTTCACACAGAATTACTATTACAATCAATTACGCAGACATATTAAGCTCAAGTCTACACAATTTGGTATTCGATTACACACAAACGCAGTTACTATTATAATATTTAGAAAAAAACCGAAACAGAGTTTCGCTTTTGACTCAATTTCACACAAACACAATCTTCAGACGTCTATGAGCTCTCGCTCCACACCAAGCTTATCTAATTCTACCTCACCTCCCTATTCTATTCTATCTCAATCAAAATCTCAATGTCTTTTTCTCTCAAAACCCCTTCCTATTTATACAATTTTTAAAAATGAATTAATTAAATGCTCAATCCCCTTAATATCTCAACACCACTAGAATATCTCAACAAACCCTATTACCTAGAATCTTATCCCTTCATATCCTTCACCAAATTCTCTCATATCCTCTTAATTAATTAAAAGGATATTTACAAAATCCTCACCTTCTCCTATTTTAATAACAAATTAATTAATAAAATATTAAAATTATCACACCCCCTTTATCACATATTTACAAATGAAAAAATGGTCTTGATGCTCCTGCATCAGACTCCCAACGTTGAAATCAAACATGATCACCTGATCATGTGTTCGGATTTGTGTATGCTTGGATCCCATATCTTGTGCTGCAACTTTCCATTTGTCGTTGCTTTTGTCTGTTGTTCTCCTCCAGGTCTCCATATCTTATGCTGTCTTGCTCCACTAGCTGCACTTTCACAATTTGTCTCTGTCTTTATTTTGCTGCTGCTTCTGCTACTTTGCTTCCTTGCTGATATCTTCCTCTGAGACATTTTCAACATGATTCTTCTAATTAATTCAATTTCTTGGTCCAATAAATCTTCAAGTTGTTGATTTCTTGCTGCCTACTGAGCTAAGACAGCTTGCTCAATTTTTACTCTCTCTATCGGTATTGTCACTTGTTGACTTCTTGCTTCTATGCTTGTTTCTGTTCTGACTACCACCCGATCATCCCCACCCTCTTGTCTTCTAGAACAGAGAACTTCTTCTTCCTTCATTTGACTACTCAACGGAGTCAAATGTTCTTTAGTACCAATACTTGCATTCACAAAACAATTGTTAGAATAAACAACATAAGGCTTTAGTGCCTCTTCTGTTGTTGCTGGCAATATTTCAGTATGCTGCTCTGAAATTCCTTCATTTATCAGCACATCAGTATGCTGATTCACTTCCTCTGTGAGACTATCAGTTAGTCCTTCTTCCACATCACCTGGTTGGAAAATCTTCCCCTGTTCTATGTCTTTCAGCAACTTTCCCTGAACATAGATCCTCTGCTTTTCCAACTCTCTCTTCTGAAGATCTAACTTCCGATACAACTAAACAATCTCAACTGAAGTAGAACAAAGAAATTTTGCACAACTTTCCATACCTTCATTTGCTGTTGACCAATCATCACATTCCTTCTCTGAAAGGAATCCTCTACCAGACTTTACCTCAAGAACTTCATTTTCCTTTGTGGCAGTTCCATCAGACTGCTCACCATCTATCGCACATCCTGCAAACATACATGAATTGTGAGAAAATTTACAAGGCTTCATAGCCTTACCAGTTCCTCTCATCATTCCCTCTTCAGATGCTTTTGAACTATCCCAATAGTTCATGAGATCTTCCTCATTGATCTCTTCACCCAGAATTTTGCCATGTTCCGGGCCACAAATGGAAACATCCATTTTCAACTCAGCCTCTCTGAGTTCTTTACAACTCAACATCTGCTTGAGCTTCCTCAGCTCCTCCATCAACTGTATGTTTACCTACTTTTCTCTTCTTGCATGCAACTTCTGCCACTTTACCTTCTTTCTCATGGTCCAACCATGTGTCTGGTTTCTCACATTTTCTTGCAACAACTCCATTAACAATTCAAGCTGAATTGCTATTTTGGCCTTCTCCCACTCGTACTCTTCATCAGATTTATGAAAATGACTATCAACAATCATCTTCCCCTCCTTTGTGAACTGCATTTGTTCACGTATGAACTTCATTTAATCCACTTCTCAGCAATCCTTCCCACAAGTTCAACTCCTGTGCTTGGCTTCTGTTTGTTTTCGAACCAATCTCTGACAACCTCTTGCTACAAATTGCTGCAAACAACACCTTACCATATACAAAATGCATCTCAAAAAATTTACCCAAATAAAACTTCAATTCTGGATAATTACATACACCATTATTATCAATTGTGTAAGCTCCTCCTTAACATATGGTTCATAAACCAAAAACCCAATAATAAATTTACTTGCATTTAAACCCACACCTCAATTGGCATTTACAACCAAATCATACTCTCATCATTTCTGCAAATCTATTCCAACAATCTTTATGCTTCCTCTGCACAAATTCATTGTCAATCAAATTTTAGAACTTGATCCTTTCTTCCAATCTTTCAGTTTTATCTCGCAAACTTCAGCTGTCAGCAATAATTCCTTCTTTGCTGAGTTTCTTCATTGCTGCAACCATCAATCCTCATTCCATTTCTTGTCAGTAAAACCCAATTCAAAATTTAAACAAACACAATACCTGCACGATTCTCCATTCTCCCAGCTGTACTCTAATTTGCTTGACTATAAGATTAAAATCTGATATCCTTTGTCTGCATGCACATCTGTTGTCATAATTTATCTCTGCACTTATTGCTTGCAATTTGTCAATCACTCATACAACCCATATCGAATTTTACCAATCAAAACATAATTCTATGCTGTTCGAATGCATAACTGAGAATTATTTCCCCCTACAGGATTTAATATAAATTCAAATTCAGTCTTCAACTCTTCTCAAGAAACTTTCATACAGAGCCAGGCTCTGATACCAAAATTGACGTAGCTCTAGACTGCAAAATGCAGAATCATTACAAACTGTACATATAAAAACGGCAATTCCTGTTCTAGTCAATTTCAGTTCACTTTTTGGCAAATTCAAGTCATGTGGAAGTTTTAGTTTCTCCTTCATTTTTATGATTAAAACCAATCTTTAACATTTCTTCTCATAACAAGTTGAATTAAGTTTCAGACATTAATTTTCGACCTTCAATCACATCCAATGCAAATCTCGCCTGTAATACTCTATTGCTGACATCCATACAATTATTATTTACACCCTTGAATTCAAATAAGATCATGGCACCAGCGCCCAAATATGCTTTTAAATTGAATCGCTTTATTCAATTCTCATTCAATAAAAACACAACTTCCAACCAAACAATCGAACCTTTCGACTTATGGCAATAGCAACTTATATAAACTGAGAGTTGGCTAGAATCGAATGTCGATATCGCATACCTGTTTCTCATCAACGATGCTCAAACTGTAGTGATTTGCAAACACTACTTTTAAACATATTAGAGCTCCAATCTGGCTTATTACATATTCAATCGGTTATCTCAGGAAACTGAAAACTATGTATACCAGACGCAGCACCCAATCTACACTCAAATTAACCATATCAAAGCAGAATTTGAAAGCTGTAACAATTACATTGACCTTACTGTAAAAATCGATGGCAATTTGAATCGATTACTTCTGACACAACGATTCAAATTGATTTGCAATTTAAACAACATCGATCAGCGAATTTGGGCAAATTCTACCTGCAAGTGCGTGGCCTCTGACAAACTGGCCTCTGCTTATCGCTGGGTTTAGTGCTATTCAACACTGATACGACCTTGCTAACACAATCTTTAGATGATCCACGACTTCTGTTATTTATGGATAACATATGATTTCACACTCAGTTCTGCTTGATGTGTGCTTCAGCTTAACGCAGCAACCAATCCAGTGTATACTCCACTCCACGTAACTACAAAACTGTGACTTCTTTGCGCCCACGAGCTTAGAATGATATCACAATATAAAATCAAACATAAACAGTCATAAACTTGACTCTGCGCTCTTTATCTCCCAGAATTTTGCAGATCATACATTTGAATGACGACGTTTAGGACTTTCAGATGCAGTTAAAGGCGTTCAAGACATAAACCTTTTGCATGGCATATATAATTTCAAAGGAACAACACCCTCTTTCAACCAGTGCTTGACCAATACAGGAATTCTTCTTCATGAAATCGATTCAGGGTGATCGATTTACCAATTTCAAAATTATAATTTAAGCGTTGTCTCCATTAAAGAAAACCCAATTTCATTAACGCCTAATTGAAACTCTCAATGATTCTGAACCGGTTTTGTAATAAAAATCAATGTTGACAATTGAATCTCCTCCGCTTTCACACATCGATTCTACCCACAGATTTATATTAACAACAATGAAACCCAACAAAAACAGAGTCCTGTACACTGATTCAACACAAAACTGCAGAATAAAATGTGCTGGGTACAACCCTTCACACAGAATTGCTATTACAATCAATTACGCAGACATATTAAGCTCAAGTCTACACAATTTGGCATTCGATTACACACAAACACAGTTACTATTATAATATTCAGAAAAAGAACTGAAACAGAGTTTTGCTTTTGACTCAATTTCACACAAACACAATCTTCAGACCTCTCTGAGCTCTCGCTCCACACCAAACTTATCGAATTCTACCTCACCTCCCTATTCTATTCTATCTCAATCACAATCTCAATGTCTTTTTCTCTCAAAACCCCTTCCTATTTATACAATTTTTAAAAATGAATTAATTAAATGCTCAATCCCCTTAATATCTCAACACCACTAGAATATCTCAACAAACCCTATTACCTAGAATCTTATACCTTCATATCCTTAACCAAATTATCTCATATCCTCTTAATTAATTAAAAGGATATTTACAAAATCCTCACCTTCTCCTATTTTAATAAAAAATTAATTAATAAAATATTAAAATTATCACACCCCCTTTATCACATATTTACAAATGAAAAAATGGTCTTGATGCTCCTGCATCACAACCACCCTCCAAAATTTGGCCTTAACTTTATTTTGGAGCCTCCCTACCAACCTTTCACAACACCTTGTCTTGATTTGCTAAGTACATAAGCTTCAATGTTTTTCTTGCACAAAGACAACTTGCCAATAAAAGCTTGACACATTCCCATCACAAGCTGATCACCCGGACTTGGTCCAGTTGCAAGATGAGAAGCTTCCCCAAGAAATTGCATAATTCTGGAGGGCAATGAGCCTTCCCTCCAGAAATTGCGCAATCTCATCTGGTAGCCTGATGGGCTCTAGAATTGTGCAATCCTGCCAGTTAGGCTTGACCCAAAAAACTACTCAATTCTTCCTAGCAGGCCTGCTCAGCCCCGAAATTACGCAATCCTAAGCAAGAGTCAGTTTCTCTACCCAAAAATTGCACAAATCTACTGGGCAGCTAGCCCATCTCCCAACCAGAAATGCGCATTTCCTCCTAGTAGTTGAGCAACCTCATGCATGAGCAGTTTGCTTGACCAGTTCCACCCAAGAGCAAGGAAACTTGAATTGCATGCATGACTTGCTTTTTACTGGAATAGTAAATGGCAACATTCAAAAGCATCCCATGATTCAGGGAGCTATTTTTAGCAGCCGAAGGTTACATGCAAATTTTATTTTAGAAACTTTCCTCCAAGTGTTGATTTTCCTAGATTTGTGGCATGCGCTTCAGGAGCTCAAACTTATTTATTTGACATGTCAGAGTTCATTCTTTCATGTCAATTTTGGAGCTCTGACATCCCACAACACATCTAGGGCTCTTCGACACATCCAGATTAGCTATTCACGGTTAAGTGGTGTCAACTTGTCTTTTTTAGCATTTCTGTCACTTTTTGTGTTTTCTCTTATGTGAGTGTTGTTTGCTTGATTTTTGTGAACGCTTGTTGTCATTTACATGTATAATAGCTTGTACTAGCATCATTTTCTTTTCATAGCTATCTCACCATTGTTGAATGCATGAAACTGTTTTGCATGAATGATCACCGATTCATCGACTCGCTTCACTCACATACATGTTGATCTATTCACTGAATCTTTCATTCAATGTTTGCATGCATAAACAATCACTTCTACTTTCACTTAGTTTCGCCATGCATTAACTTTTAGATTCGCTTTTAGTTGCCTGTCGGTAGGTTTGGGCAGCCTTGGTCCAAACTCTGTCTCACCTAGACAACATTACGCAATCTAGAGAAGGAAGGCTTTGTCTTCCTCTCTAAATATGTACATTTCTTCCTAGACACTATCCTCTAGGGCTGTTTTGTGCATTTCTAAGGGATAGTGACTGCTAGCCCAGAAATTTGCACAATGTAATCTCTGAGCCTGTAGTCAGTGCCAGCTGGAATTGTGCATTACACAATCCTAGTACTTAGAAGTCAGCCTAGATTGTGACTTTCACAAATCTAATAGCCAGTCTTGCCTCCCAGACAGCCCAAACTACCTTTTACGCAGTTCTAGCAGCTAGTCATGCAGCCTCCCAGAGAAAATTATGCAATATTTGCCTATCATTCCCCAGGTATGTGTTAAGTCATTCCTCGAATTTGATTTGGTTTTCACTGATAGATTTCTTTCCATGCATGTTTCTTTGTATCCAGATATTTCAAGTGTTCATCTGCCTCTTAGCAGTATAGGATTAATGGACTCCAAGAGAGCAAGATAAAAGGGCATCGACATAAGTGCAAGTAGACCATCAATTGAGCAAGTGTCTACATGTCTACCAATCTATGAAGATACCAAACTGTTTCTAGACAAGGACATCAATATGAAATGGAAATAGGTCAATGAAACATTTGCAGGCAATTTTATGGAAGACCTCGAAGACCATCAGGGGTATTTGAACATTCACAAGTACAACTTATACCAGATTGCATGTAGATACCCCATCTTATCATGCACAAACATGCTAAAATGGATTGTCTCACACACTTATCCCGAGACAATGACTCTGAGCAGTGTCAGCGGGATGAAGCTTTCCACCTTCTTGGCACAGGATTATGGTGATATGTATCAGATTTCAAGTTCCGTGACTATCATGGAGACTCCTTTCATCTTACCTAGAAGCAATGCTAACTCCAGAGACATTCTGAAGAATTGGATAAAGGAGACGACTATATTCAGGATGACACCCAACCAGATCTAGAAGATGAAAATACTACGGAAGGCGTATCAATACTTGGTCATATTTTCATGTTGACTATGTGGCCAAGAAAGTATGGAAACCTTCCCGCAAAGTTGGGTGATTGCGTTGGACCAATTGGCTAAAGAGGGTAAATCATGTAACTGGTTCGACATGTTGGCTCATCAGTTGAAGGAACATGTAATGAAGGCTCGACAATCACCCCAAGGTATGCAAGTAGAGATCTACATGTCTACCTACATCTTAGATGCAATTTGTGCCTACAGGAGTTCTCGGGCTTGGAGTGGGCATGGTCATCGGCGGAGACTGCTGTGAACACATATTGTAAGTTGTTGTTCGAGTGCAACTTTAGAGGAGCAATCACATGATTGTCTGATCATTTTGTCACTCCAATATATAAGATGATATTCAAACAGGATCCACCCTGCATGTCGAAGGAAGCAATGGAGGCACTGATAAACATTGTTGATTGGTATGCCTCACCGTCCGACAACTTCATACGAATATTCAATGCAAAGAAGCCTCCGCATGTTCTACCGAAGTTTGCCTTGGACATACTCATCATGTAGGAAGTGGCATATCACATCTCAGTAAGATTGACAGCTAGAATGCACCAGAAGAAGAAGGCACCTTGGCCCACTCTTCCATTGTGGATTGGGTTATATGAGATCTAGAGTATCAAGAAAGAGGAAGTCAAAGCGGAACTGATGAAGAAGTATCCATTCAATGATCCGAATGGAAAATGGCATCAATCCATGGTATTCCACCCATGTTATTCATCCACCCATGGAATTTATGCATGTTATTGTAAGTGGTATCCACTCATGGTATTTATCCACCCATGGTATTGTAAGTGACATCCACCCATGGTGTTTGCCCATGGTATTGTGACATCCACCCATTGTATTATTCACCCATGGAGTTGACCTGTGGTATTTTGACATCCACCCATGGTATTCATTCACCCATGGAATTGACCGGTGGTATTGTGACATCCACCCATGGTATTCATTCACCCATGGAATTGATCCGTGGTATTGTAACTGAAAAATACTATAAGTAACAAGTCACATTTTTTAAAAGGACAGATGGTCCACCACAATGTAGCCTTTATATTATTATTAGTTTTAATAAAAAGTTTCTTTGTGGTTTTATTTACTGTGTTCTGTCATTTTCTTTCAAGCATTGCAATTCTTCAGATCTTGGGGGCCTCCCCCACAAGATCCATTTCAATCTTTTAGATCTTAGGGGCCTCCTCCCAAGATCTAGATCAGTGGTATCAGAGCAGGTTACGATTCCATGGAAATGCGGTTTTCATGCATATTTCAATTGCAAATTTTTGTAGCAATATTCAACAGGCTGCAGGCACACACTACGACCTCCATAGAGCACTTTCTTGGGCCAAACAAGAAGAATTTTTATTTTTTCATTTTTTTGCAGGAATGTTTTTTTGGGTGGAGAGTTAGCAGATCAGATCTGAAACATTTGGTACAATATTTAAAAAACAGATAATAGATCTGCATTTCTTGCGGAAAAATACCAAAATTAAAAAAGAAAATTGGCCAAATCGAAGTCTGGATGAGGGAGATATCACTGATTTAAAATAAGTTATGTTGTAGAATTTTTTTTTTTTTTTTTTTTGACGACATCTAGTGGACGACAACTATCCTATCATTTTTTGAAGCTTTTGTGAAGAATTTCAGAAAAAGGATTGTAGATCTAAGCTCCTCTTGAAAAATCACCCAATTTCAAAAAAACAAATGGGTCGAATCGGAGTTCGGATGTGGGAGATATCGCTGATTTAAAATCACCTATTTTTTTTTCAGAACTTCTGTGATGTAGAAAAATTGCAGCACGAATATGAGATTTTAGAGTGTCTAGATAAGGATTTCCAACACGCGGGAAGATGAAAAATGGTCCTTTTGCTTCCAAAAATAGGTTATAATAAATATTTTGAGTTATATTTCTGGAGTAGCATTTGAAGTGGGTTCTTGTTGGAGACATGCCCTCCCACCCCACTTCAGTAGGCACCTACTTCACATTCATCATTTTCATCATAACAACATTTGGCTTGGGTTATTTGGAGACGTGCCCTCCCACCCCAGGCTATGTAGGCACCTGCTACTTCACAACAACCAACATCACGATTATGGGTCAACCGCACAAAATCCTTGTCATCGAAGTCCATTTTCTATGCCACACACTGTTAATATCACAGTTGGTCACAAGCATTACAGGGTATCTCTATCCTTGGATCTTCATTTGTCATGATTAAGGGTCATCCACAAACCCACTCTTCGTCGAATTCCATTTGCTAGGCCGCACACTGTTAGTATCACAGTTGGTCACAAGCATTACATGGTATCTCTATCCTTGGATCTTCGTTCATCATGGTTATGGGTCGTCAACAAACCCACACTTGATCAAAGTTCATTTTCTAGGTTGCACACTATCATTATAACAGTTGGCAACAAGCATTATAGGGTATCTCTATCCTCAGATCTTCGTTCATCATGGCTATGGGTTAGCCACATAAAACCCTTCTCTTCCATGGGTCTTCATATTCAACAGAGGCTTCGCAGGATGGAACTTCACACAATGGGGACCATTGCTTCTTAAGGAGGGAGAAATGATCCGAATGGAAAATGGCATCAACCCATGGTATTCATCCACCCATGTTATTCATCCACCCTTGAAATTTACCCATGGTATTGTAAGTGGCATCCACCCATGGTATTGTAAGTGAAATCCACCCATGGTATTCATTCACCCATGCTATTGTGACATCCACCTATGGTATTTATTCACCCATGGAATTGACTTGTGGTATTGTGACATCCACCCATGGTATTCATTCACCCATGGAATTGACCCATGGTATTGTGACATCCACCATGGTATTCATTCACCTATGGAATTGACCTATGGTAATGTAACTGAAAAATACTATAAGTAACAAGTCACATTATGTAAAAGGACATATGGTCCACCACAATGTAGCCTTTATAGTTATTATTGGTTTTAATAAAAAGTTTCTTTGTGGTTTTATTTACCGTGTTCTGTCATTTTCTTTCAAGCATTGCAATTCTTCAGATCTTGGGGGCCTCCCCCACTAGATCCATTTCAATCTTTTAGATCTTCAGGGCATCCCCCCAAGATCTGGATCTTCGACCTCCAAAGCTACAATCCATATGACCCAAATTGTACTATGAAATATCACTGCACGAGAGTACAATTCAACTGGATCCACAGGGCATTTCATTGGGCCAAGGAGGACCCATGGAGATATTGCTACAGTTTCTCCAAACCCAATGACCATGACGACTTTGCTGTGGAGTGGTTAGTGAAGCAATGTGAAGTAGAATCCTGGAGAGCACCAACACCAATAGCAGTAGTAACAAGGCAAGCATACCAGTATGCGACAAGGGCAAGAGGAAGATTGTAAATCGCATGGAGGAAGAAAAAAGATGCAAGTTCCGAGCATATCCACTCATGGAGAAAGAATCTATGGATATAGAGGCAAAGAGGCAACATCGTGACAAGCGAATCGCACAAAGGCAGAGGGATAAGAGAAGAATGGAAGAAGAAGAGAAGGAATTGCATGAGTTGAAGGAGAAACTCTGGAAGGAATAAGTGTTGTGCAAATAGGAGAGGGAAGCCTAACAAAAACATGTACAACAAGGGGCGCAACATGTGAAAACATAT
Source organism: Pinus taeda (assembly GCA_000404065.3). Classification (NCBI taxonomy): domain Eukaryota; kingdom Viridiplantae; phylum Streptophyta; class Pinopsida; order Pinales; family Pinaceae; genus Pinus; species Pinus taeda. The sequence goes on along the minus strand of APFE031069518.1, from coordinate 143,668 downwards.
GAAACAACGCCTGTACTAGTAGTGGATTTATCAGAATCGCTGGCATCAGGTAAACAAGATGAATCATCACAGGAACAAGACTTCGCTCGTGAGATAGAACAAGCACTTCAACAATTGGATACGGATACGGAGCAACGAGAATTGGAACAGGATATCGACCTTATGCCTCATCACCAAGAGGTCAATTTACCTTCTTCACCGCATCCAGATGACGAGCAAGTATCAAGCAACCAAGGAGGCACTGAGATCCTCAGAGATCAGCTGGAAGACGAGATGCACTACATCTCATTCGACAAGTCTCAGCATAGCATTGTGCAGTCTTGTAGATTGTTGACTCTAGATGATCATACATTTCCTGTGGAAGTTGAGGAATGAGTGACCGTGTCTGATGTGTGCAAACATCCAGTAGCCTTTGCCGATGCAACTAAAGTGTATCCCAAAGCCACTAGCTCAAGTGTTCACTTTCTGATAGCTGAGAATGAATGAATGGCTAAGGAACTACAGATGACCAAGAAAGGAGGAGAGTTGGTGACAGCGTCTGCCCGAACTGAAATGAAGAAGGAAATACTAGATGAAGTATTGTCCCTTGATACAGTTATGCAAGTGTTGTACTCCAAGTTCAGCACCGTGCATAAGGTGGTCGTCTATCTCAATGGATGGCAGCAATGATGTGCTAGAAGAGTAGGTATCTTAATGAACTTGCATGCTGTTGTTGATTACATGTAAGCATGGATGATGAGGTACAAGGGAGCCTCCCTTCACTTGCCTAAGATGATGAAGGCGAGTGCAGTTGAGATGAAGGCATGTATCCGGAATCAAATCCGAAACTATGAAGAGCTCCTGTAGCTCATCACTAGTATACAAGATTCCCATGCACGTGTTTTCAAGAGTATGGATGTTGTGGTGCATGCACATGCGATCCCATCTATTGGGACTCTCACCTAGCCGAAGACAAAGGCACAGGTCTGACTAGAGCTTGACCCGTACTTTGACGAGTTGATGTGCATTGCTGCCAGCCCAGACTTGCACATCAGTGTAGACATCATGCACAAGTATGTTGCTGGTCCAGCCTTGTTGAAGACAATGATGGACATGTTTATAGATGAGTTAGACAGAGGAGCCTGAGTAGTGTACTTGGATGCTATGGAGGTAAGAGTCAGGTTCAAGAAATATGTCACCTTGGGGCACACAGACACCATCAAGGACTATTGATCTTGGCATCAGTATATTACTACTGATCAATGCGAGGATGTTGAGGAGTGGGACTTCCATGGTTGACTAAGTCAGAGTGATGTCTAGCATGGCTTGCTCAAGACATTTTGTCTCACATGGGTACATGTGCACTGTAATGTAACATCATGTCAACTGTAAGTCGAGTGTCGATAGTCATAGAGTAGATGAAGAGTCATGAGGGTATTTGAACTGTCACAAAGGGGAATGTCAAAGGTCACCCCACCCTTTGCTATAAATAGTCCCTCATAACTCATTGTATAGGATTTTTGGTTAGCCAAGCTTTTGATAGGATTATCTTGGAGAGAGCTTGGACAATATTGTAATGAGCCTTGGCTTCTCCACTGTGTAGAGCTAGTACATCTCTTTGGAGAAGCAGGTGGTTGTGGCTATAATGTTCCGCTATCGGAACAAATGGTTGGACATGGATGTATTGTATGACTGGAACTTACACTTCTTAATATAACAAGAGCCAACACATTTCATGCATATGTTTTATTGTGTTCTATGCTATCTCGTTTACTCTAAATGATATATGTATTGGTTTGCATATGCATGCATGTATAACTATCTGTGTATGTGTGTATGAATCTTTCTGAAATGTGATGTTGGTTTAACCATCACTTTGGATTTCTTGCTAACTTTCCTTCCATGTTGTGATGTATCTTTACTCTTGTGTTCCTTTCTTAATTGTATGATATCACAAGTTTCCAGGGGGTGCACTCATCTCAACTCCCATGTGTTAGGACCTCTCATGCAGCTTCCTTGGCTCACTGCACTTGTCACATCCTTGCTATCAACATAGTTATCTTACTTGCCTTTGTGCGAAATCACAGTTAAGGCATTACCATACGAACCATTGCTGGGAATCCTACACCAAGTGGTCTGAGGTCTAATTGGGAATTCTCACCGGGGATATCCCTTGACATGTTGGCGGGTCCAGCACTGTCAACACAACCCTCTGCCAGCGGGGCACGACAAATAATGTTGCAAGTTGGTGGCTATGTTGTGTCCCTTTAGCACTCAGTCAAATGAGGGTTGATTTTAGGAATCAACCCTCAGCCTACTACACGCCAGAGGATCATGTCGCGACCAATAGAGCAACCAAAACCATCTCTTTGCTAGTTGTGTTGCAATCGTTTAACAATCGAGTGACTGAGGTTTGATTATGGGAATCAACCCTCAATCGACTAAGAACCAAAGATCTGCGACACAACCAAATGCTAGATGTGCCACGAACCTAGATGACTAACTATCCGAGAGGATTTATTATTATTATTTATTAGTTAAGATATTTAGATTTTAAAATTTGTATTAAAATTTTGAGCTTTTTTATATAAATATATATATATATATATATATTATTATATATATTTTTTTATTTTATTTTCCTTCTTCCTTTTTTTTGGGTTTTTATTTTGTTCTTTAAATTAATTTGCTTAAGTTTTAATTTTTAAAATTTTAATTTCTTTTTAAATATTGTTTTTTAACATTTTTAATAATTTGATTTTTATTTGTATTTGTTAATTTTGTCTTTGTTTTGTTTTTTTGTTTTGTTTTTTGTTTTTTTTTTTCAAATTTTAAATCTTGTTTTAAAACAACTTTATTTATATATAATATATATATATAATAATATATATATATATTATATATATATATTGTGTTTTTTTTTTTTTTAAATGTTGTTTTAAGCTTATGTCATTTTTTCATTTAAACTGATGATTTTTTTAATTTATTTTTTGTTTTTGTAACTAAATTTTTGTTCTAGTTTTAATTTATTTATTTTATTTTACTATTTAACTTTCGATACATTTTTAGGTTTCCTTGGATATTATAAATTTTTTTTGTTAACTTTATTTTTTAAAAAATTACTGAAATAAATTTATTTATTTATTTTAATTCGTCATGAAGAATTTTTATTTATTTTTTGATATAACAACAAAAAAATTTCCTAGTGATATAATAAAACTTATATTTTTTAATTTCTTTTTAATTAGGAAAATGAAAACAAAGAAGAGATCTATTAATTTTTTGAATCAAGTGTAGCAATTACAACATCTAAAGTTGCAGTTGGTCCCTCTATGAGTACTTCTAAATAAAACCGAACTGGCACACATGGTACAAGTTATATGATATTGTTAACTAAATTTAAGTTATGCTAAAAAATCAAGCTCAATTTTGAGAACTATTCATTAGTTATACTTGTAATGTTTTGACTTTAAAATTTTATGACAAGAATAAGCATTCAATTATTGTTGTTATATGTTTAATATTTTTATTATTTGATTTTCACTTTAATTTTTATGTGAATCATTATTTTTTGAAAAAAAAAACTTTGAATATTATTATTCATTGACAAATTTTATAAAAAAATGTTTTTTTTTTTGTAATTTTTTTCAAAATTTCTCAAAAAAATCATTTATTTGACATGCCATTTTTACCAAAAAGAAGTCCTAAAATGTGTATTTTTTATTATTATATCTATATTCAAAATGTGTATTTTTTTGGTCAAATGTTTAAAATTATTGTTTTTCTAGTGACAATTATTTGATGGACATTGAAATATTAATTAATGATACATATGTATATAGAAAATCATAACTTAAAAATATTGACTTTTTTTTCTTTCTTAATTATGAAAAAAAAGTGAAGATTTCATTACAAAACAAATTGAAAGGAAAAACAAAAAAACATAAACTTGAAAAGCACCCAAAAACAAACATCTGAGGGAAGAAGAAGAAGGAGAAGAATAAGACTACTTCAAAAATTGTTAAATAACCAACATTTAAAAAGTAATTATCCATACTAAATATAAACAAAAATTAAAGTGTCAAAAATAAGCCTCTCCAGAAAAATGAGTTGATGTTGCATCAACACTTTTCAAAGTCGACATGAAAATCACTAACATTTAAAAAAATGTTCATACTTAATATATAAGAAAATTTAAAGTGTCCAAAATATGCTCCAAAAAAAAGGTTGATGCTGCATCAACACTTTTCAAAATCAAATATTTTTTGCAACCTCTAAAATAATGGGAACTCAACATGGTTCTCGTTAAGTTGCTAGCTTTGTTCATTGTATTTGTTGGTATTCTTCAGTCTATGCTTCCAACTTCACTATTGTGTTTTGCCATTACATGTTCAAGGGAAGTCTCAGTTAGCATCGATCATTTGCAAGTATCATTACACCTTTTGTGTGAATCATTCTTATGTTAGTTGTGCATTAGTTCTTCAACTCCTATCATCAAAGACCTTATCTTAGTGTCAGTTTCGTGTCAATGACAGGGGATAAGTTAAGGAACTCCTTTGATGGATCTCTTCCCATTAATTTCAACACCTCATCTAGGATGGGGATCTAGAAATAGTCTAGTGCCTTGAAGCTTCCAGTCATTAGTTGTAGGTTTCGTCGCGATTGGTACTGAATTTTTCACCATTAGCCCTAGTGTTGAACAATTCTATGGAGTGCTTGACATTAGTGCATTCATTGACACATTGTAGACTATGCTAGGTACCTTGGAACCATTTTCATTATTGGTGGTCTCCCTCGCATTTTTTAACGAGATACCTCAATTCTTGGTAATCGGACGATCTCCCTACATGCTTGACATCATCTCATTCATTCACATGTTGAGTAATCATACCATTGGGACGTGTCAAAGACCTCGATGTATAGGGTTACCTCACTCATGGCCACTGCCTCCCCCAAGTTATGTCAAAGAATCTATTAAGTACTTTGATGGCAACCATTTATATCTGTGTCTAGCCCTATTGATAACTATTATGCTAGAGATCTATTTTGTATCATGAATAGTCCTTGATGACATGAGTCCACAATATATTATATGGGTGTCATGCTCTATTCTCTCAATACCAAGTGTGGTTTTTCCTACCTCAAAGATACACTTCTTTATGTATCTAACTTAACTTTTGAGCCTTTATAGGTCTTCTATTCATGCTCTCTCTTCGTACCTCACCCACTAGTCTACTAACTGTAATGTATTTTTTCCATTAGCTTCTCTTATAACCTCATACGTTAGGGGGTGTATATTATAGCTCCAAAATCCATCCCCTAGGGTCCAATAAAGGGGAACAACCCTTGCCAAGAGAAAGTGGCAAAATGTGATTAGTGGAAGACTCCAACAAAGAGGACTCAACGCCTTTCTATTGTTCTAGGAGAGCAACAATAGGCCCGGTAACACCCTTTGTAAGTGTAACTGGAGAAACAAAATCCAATAATGCCCTTTTTCATTGGAATTGAGAAACATAATGAATCTTTTGCATGGATAAGGTTTGGTCATGTTTAATCAAAACCTTGGAAATGGTCAAGAATATGTCTAGGTTCAATGTGGACAATCATAAGATAAATATGTATAAAATAATCTCTCCACAAGTGAGAAATGAGGAGAAAGTGTCATATGTCAAAACATTATCAAAATACTTTCTTGATAAACTTGTATGAGTAGGTCTAGATACTTTGAGTCTAGCTTAGGAGGTGGCTAAGGTAGAAGCTGCAGAAGGACACCTCTATGCACTTTCGCCTAATATTAATGAAAAGTAAAAACACTTTCTCCATTTCATTTCATGTCTTATATTGTCATGTACATGTTTTTATTTGATATTATATGTATACATGCACTAATATTGTTTTGTAGGGAATATAGTAATTGTTTTCTCATATTTTTGGAGGACCTAAGAAGAGGAGCAAGAGCTAAGATCTCTAGGAGATCTCCCCTCAAGCTAGAATCATTAAATAAATAAATTTTGTCATGATATAAATGGTAATTTCTTCTACATTCCTTCTGAATTTGTACTTTTGTGCTTGGGATTATATTAGTTGTGTTATACAGATTATACACACACCCTCCTTCTAGGAACACCTTGGGAAAGTTTGTTGGAGTTAAAGTAACCTAGTACTCTAGGTGATTTTTTTCATTAAATACGATTACTCTCCTATATTATGGAATTGAGTAGTGTGGATAAAGGTGTGATATGCTTAGTTACAATTGTAAAAGATCCATACAAGTACTATTGTTTGAACCCTCAAGTATATTAGGAAACTTTGTCATTTACCAATCCTCTACTCTTAGGAACTAATCCATAAACTATTGTGGATATTGCACTAGATAGTTTGCCACAACAAATCTGATAAAATTATACATAAAAATATGAAATATACACTATGAGGGTTTATTTCTCTTTATATTTATTGATTTGTAGATTGTTGCTTATTATGTATGCATGAAAATTATAATTATTTAGAAAATAAAGAACATCTAAATAAAAACTCAAAATCCCCAGTTGATACAAGATATATCCTGGGAAACCCTTTTGGGAGAAAACTCAACTGGAAGGTGAGGTCACTCTTCTCTCTTTCTATGAATATAAAATGGATGCAAGTACAAAGAAGTAAGGCACGTGGCCCGTGGACTACTACAGTGCAAAAATTGTCTCAGTGTGCTCTATCTATATCCCTTTTGGTTAATCTAGTCACTTATGGAACAAAATGCTCTTGGAAAGCATGAAACACCTTTTCATCCTAGTGGCTTAGTTATAACACAAATCAATAGCCTACTAGTGTTTGGATTTGACTCCTTCAACTCTTAAATAGAGTTATAATATTGAATCTTCTAGATTATTCTTCATTGGGATCATGTGGCTAGACCCTTTTTCATGAATAATGGGGTTTGACATGGAATCCTCTTGAATTATGGTGTTCAAAACATGATGGTAAATTTTTGAGTGGCATAAATTTTGCATACAAACTCCAATTACGGTGTTTCTTACATTGTTGGAAAGGTATTTTTGTGTAGAATGGGAAAAGAAGATGCAACATTAGAGCATAAAAGTTTCACCCAAAAAAATTTCATTTAATGCCTCAATTTATTTTTGGAAGGTTTCAAACCCCAATTTTCCAAACTAATAACATGTTGGTAAAAATGGTCTCATAAGATGGTTCCTCCAAATTTTCCACTCTAAAAGCATTCAAATGGATGAAAAACAATATAATGATCCAATATAAATCACACCTCCCCATTTTGGGAGGCTTTTGTCCTCAAAATATTTTTCTAAATGAGGTGAGGAAAAATTTCCTCCACCTTCTCTTGGGTGTACCATTTAGCCTTTATTGGAAGCTATTCTTTCAACCCAATTTTCCAAAGGTCATGCTAACCCTATCTTATAGTTCTCAACCTATTTTAAAAAACTATATCTTTTGTCAACTCTGTCTGAGCGTCCAGTGCCAAATCCTCTACCGACATCAGGACTTGTTCCTCTTCCTGATCTAACATGCAAGGCTTGTAGAGCTTCTTATTCTCTACATTCACCACCAAGTAAACACATGTATTGGGATGGACTAAGTCTATAGGTTTTATCTCCCACCTTTACTAGTATCTCAAAGGGACCATATCGCATAGCCTTGATTTTATTAGTAGGACCCTGTAGCCTCTCCTTGTTCAATAATAACCATACCCTATCTCCCACGTTGAAAAACTTCTCATTTATGTGCTAATCATGCCTGAAATTATATTTTTCATGAGACGTACAATTTCTATTATACCTATATATGGATATGCCTAATATTTTCAAAAAAATGTCTAGCCCTTAAGGCATCCCCTATAAGATCCTCCCTCACTCCTCCTTTCTACCCATATGCAATATCCAAAGGTGAAGGTGGTAGATACCCAAAACAAGTTTCAAACGGGGAATTACTAGTAGAAGTGTGGATTTCTTAATTGTAAGAGTGTTGTATATGTACCAGATTTCCATTTCAGGTCTTTGGATGCTTATGATTGTGACCCTTCGAAAGTTACACCAAATTCTTGTTGACTACTTATGTTTTCCCATCTGTCTATGGATGGAATGTTGTAGAACTATTTAACTATGTGTCCATCTTATCCCACAATGTAGTCCATAATACACGTAGGAATCTTGTGTCCCTATCTGAAATGATGCTCCTCGGTATCTCAAAGTGCACCAAACTTGTCCAAAAACCAAGTGCATTCCTTCTTTCCCATTGATAGTCTTTTTACAAGGTATCATAATGTGCATCTTACTAACCCTGTCAACTACCAAAAACATGTAGTGATTTCCCTTCCTATATGTTGGTAAACCTCCCACAAATTCCATCGAAAATATTTCCCAAGAATGAGTGGGTATAGGTAAGGGATGATATAGACCCTCTTTCCTATTAATAATCTTATTTGTACAACAAAGCATTCATCCTCTTATGAACCTACCTACATGTTCCTACATATTGGGCCAATACACATATCTCTACAAGTCTTTCCTCCATAAACCAAAGTTTCCTACAACCTTGGATGTTTGAGCCTCTCTATTGAGCTACAATCAATCACCTTTAAGAACACTTAACTTATCAATCCTATAGAGTAACTTGTCCTAGTGATGGTAGTCAACGGTATTGTCACCATCGTACACATGACTCTAGCTTTAAAACTAATGAAACACCTCCTTGAGGTCCTCATCCTTTAAATATGAGTCTTTGTATGCATCATGGGTGAATGGATCCACGTGCATCAAAGTTCCCAAATTTGTGATATTTTATGTGGGTGGCCTTGAAAGCATGTTGACTAACTTCTTTGTGTTTCCCTTCTTATAATTGACCAATAAATGAAACTATTGTAGAAACCCCATCCACTTGTAATGCTTGGTTTGTTGTAGCTTACTCTGGACCTAGATGTACTATAGTGATTTGTGATCTATGTGGATTATTGTCTCCTTCCCCATCAGATAGTGCTCCACTTCTTCATATCTTTCTCTTGGGCATAAAGATTCTTGATGTAGGCGGGGTAGTTAATAACTAGCCCATGAAATACTCCAGAATGGTAGCATACATTCCTTCCTCCCCGCATCAAGATTACTCCCACAGAATAACCGCTCACATCTGTCTCCAATTCGAAGGGATGGTACAAATTTGGTAATTCTATAACTAGTGCTTGACTGATCTTCTTCTTTAACTCCTTAAAGGTGTTGAGGGAATTGCTCCCCTAAGGATTTTGGGTGGAAACCCTAGCAGACTGAAATTTGTCTAAACAGAGAAACCCACATTCACACAACCATTATGATATGATAAGAAAATTCTATAGGAAGAGGGGCGTACCTCAGGTCCTACGTTCGAGAAGTTCCTGAAGGGTCCAAACCCTTCTTCAAGTCCCTTTCGCTCCTTTGTCCTGTAAAACAACCAATTCCAAAGAATACAGTAGTATATGGACAAAGGCTTATAAAGAAATCATCTTCATGCTATAAAAGAAGGTAGTTAGTTATGAACTTTAAACAACCATTCACATATGAATTCAAACATGAACATCATCAACATAAAGAAGAAGCATATCGGGAACCAAGACGTGTTTCTTTATTATAGACAAATAGAATGTACAAAAGGAGTGATATCACTTGAGTAACCTTTCGCAGGCTCCAAGCAAAGCTTCCTTCCGGATCCGTCCAACCTCAAGCCTTTAGCATATCTCCTTCCAAGACTCACTCCATGATGCCATAACTAGTAGATGAACATCAACACACAAGGAAACAAGAGTTTCGTGTACAAATGGGGGAAGTGCAGAAGGCACAAGGGTCTTCAGACCTGGTCAAGGGAAAAATCTCAGTATAATAACCTTTCTCTCTCTTCTCTCCTCCCTTAGGCCTTCCCTTTGAGGTCTTTTTATACCTCTCCTAAAGTAGTTTTTTAGTTGGGAGTTGGTTGGGAACAGTTGGGACATGGGCACTAACAGGTGATTAGCAGGTAAAACCTGCGATCTCCGCCCGAAAATAAGGAGTTATATATATTTTTAAGTGTTTTAATACATATACGTGGGTTGGGTATATGCCTACCCGCGTATACACGCGTTTAACTCAGGGAAATGTTGCGTATAAGGAATAAAACACTGTTTTTTTTTAATTTTGGACCAGGTATGGAAGGAGGGGTTGCCCTAGGCCATGAGTGCAGCATCACAAACCATAATAGTGAGATTTGGAGCTATAACATGTTGCCAAGGCAAAGTTCTCCTCTTTCTTCAATTCTTGCTTCTTCCCATCAATATTGAGTTCCACTTCTGAAAATGAAAGAAGATACAATGCAAAATATAAGATATGAAAGACAATGAACACTAGAATATAATCTAAAGTAGACTATATGATTATATATATATATATATATATATATATATTATATATTAATATATATATATATATATATATATATATTAGTAATAAAAATTGCCAAGAAATTAGAAAAGATAAAAATAGTCAACAAATTAATAAAAATATCATTTATATCTTGAGTCCCATATAGCCTTGGATTTTACAATGTCCAAAATTAGCCTTATAGATTATTTGGTTAATCAAAAATCAAAAACAATAAACTTAGTGTTATATTCATTAAGAGTTTCCAACTGAGGGCTAAATTCCAATGAAATTATCTAAAAAGTGCTTCCCATGCTTTATTACAAGCGTTGCCACACTTATGGGTTGCCTTTTTCCATGATATGTATCCCATTGTCCTCATATGTAGAGAATGGTGGTAGTTATGTAGGTTGTATTTGTACATAAATGAACAAAAGATGCCAAAAATGCTTGAAATTAACTAACTTGCAAGTATTTTTCCTATCATTAAAAATTATAATTGGTTTATTTCTTTTTTTTATAAACAAAGGCATAATCAATAATTAGGGGAATTGGAAACATCCATGTAGGTTGGAAAGAGAAATATGTGCTTTGGAAATATTTCTTGTAGTTTTTGAGGCATTTATAAGGTGTTTTGGTTTACATTTCTAATGGTGAAATATTGATGGGGGAGGAGTTTCCTACTACTTAGCTTTTGAACAATGCATTCCCTCCCATCTTAGAGGTTTTCTTATCTAAGCTTGCTTGGAAGGAATGTGTTGGCTTGTTAGTAATATTTTCTCAAGTCTTATTTTTATTAAAGTTGCACATAACATTCACACACAAAATTATTGTCGAATGTGTGTCTGCGAGACCATTTTTGAGAATTTCTGGAAGGAAGTTGGAGGAAATTGACCATGACTCTCTTGACATTCATGGTAAGTGAAAGATCTCAATGATCACATATCGGTGCCTTAGGGGAGTGTGGTGGTGGGGAAAGCTACTAGCTTGTGCCAAGAGTTTTTGGAGAGATGAGGTTCATAGTTTTAGTGATCTACATTTGGAAATATATGAGGTATTTGTCAAAGAGAAAAGCATATACATCATGATAAGAGATACGCATCCTCATCATAGAAAGACACTCTCAAGGTCACAATAGAAGCAATAGTGTAAGTGGAGGAGGAAGTTGAAGGCATCTCTTCCAAGCCACCATTGACATATAAGGAGGCAATAAGCATCAGGGATGTGCTTTTTCAGGTTGAGAAGACTATGAATAATAGTCTTTTGGTTTGGAGCAATTATTGTCTCTTCCATTAGAAAATAAGATCATTTTCACTAAGTTTTATAGATAGTGCTACTTTTCCTTTGATTAACACTTCCACAAACATATCTCACCTCCCAAAACTCTTCACATTCAACTCATCCCATACAGACACTAAGATTACCATTGTTACTTGTAATTTATCCTTTCTCACTTTTCTCCTTAGCACACATTCTACATTGGGTATAGCAATTTTTATAGCATTATATTCCAATGGAATTATCATAAACAGTTTGAAATTTCTTTGTACAGAAACTCTACCATTCACCATTTATGTGGAATTATGGATTTAACTCAAAGTTCAAATTCAAAACATATTGCAAGTTTTAATAAAATCCATATCTTTTGAGAATAAATTCTAAACATAAATTTTCTCTTTATTGTTGAGATCAATGTATTCTTACTTGTTCATAGTTCCATCCCACAAAAGTGGGGAAACATAAAAATTTGAGTGAAGGGATCCTAGCCAACAATTGAAACTTGATATAGGCGTAATGCTCCATGCAAGTATTAATACAACTACCAGCTTCTAGTCTACAATCTTTCTCTCTGCAAATTCAACAAAATACCTGACAAAATTGATAAAAATAAACGAGGACAAAACACCCATCAAAATTGCTAAAAATAAACCAGGACAAAGCACCCATCAAAATTGTTAATAAAACACTACTGAGGCAAACATGGTGTTGCAAACAATGATGAAAATGCACACAAGATTTAGTGATTATGTTATTTACCATTTGTTCCAACATTAAGTACAGTTGGGTTTCAAGAAAAAACATAAATCAAAAGCATTTGCAATTTTTAAATCACTAAAACTCCATCATCAATGTTTTAGCATTTTTGTTCATAGAAACTTCAATATAACTACAAAAAGTTCATGGAAAATATAGAGAAAAATGTGAAGAAACTTCAATCTGACTGCAAAAAGAGTCCATGGAAATTTACATTAATATATCTATATTATATATATATATATTAAATATATATATATAGTATAATATATATAATTATATATATATATATATATATTATTATTGGGAATTTATGTTGAGACAATGGACTAATATTGTTGAAGCTCATTTCTAAATTCTCTTGAGCATCCTACTAGGGAAAGAAATACATAGTGGAGGAGTTTAGCCAAGCATAGTATCCCTTACATTTCATCTGTGTAGGGATCAATTTATACAAGTATATCACTTAACTATATGTGATGTTTCTCTCTTAAACTTAAACACACCATTTGATTTAAAGGGGTTACATGTAATAATTACATGGCACTGTGAACTATTAAGGAAATTTCCAAAAGAAACAAATTGTCAAAAATAATTTTTGAACTTAAATGATTTGTGATCTATGATGGCCAATCAATCATATTAACCATATTTGACATTCAAGATGCATTTTTCCAAAATGTTTTCTGCTCATTCCTACCATTAATGATTCTTTGCTTGACACTTTTTGAGGTACTAAAAATATCACTATTGAGAATTACAGCTCGGACATGAACTTCTACATAGTTTTAGTGTGAACATAAGAAATATTTTGAGATAATTTGGAAAAATAATTCTATTTTTGGAAAAGTATTTCTATTTTGTAATTCAATTTAGTAAAAAAAAGTGAAATTCTTATCTTTAGCAGCTGGGCCTAAGAATGCATCTCATGCATAACTTAGACGAGGAGGAATCTTAAAAATAGATTCTCTACTAAAAGTATATAGATAGGTAAAGGTGGAGTCTTTCAACAAACTTGGGTAGTTGAGTAGGTTGAGAAACATAGAGGTAGAGAGAGAAAATAACTAGGAAAGAGATGTTTCCAACAACACTCAGTCCCATACGGTCACATGGATAGCACAATACGAATTTGTACAAGCATACAAACATTATTACTTAGATCCATACAATTATATAGACAGTCCATACATGTATCCATATAGTTTTTATGGGCAGGCCAAACATCTATATATCAGTCGTTTTTCTCAGTTTAATGCGTGTTTGGTATCCATACATGTTTTTGTACAATTCATATGGGAAGGACAAACATCTATATAGTGATAATTTTTCTCAGTCCAAGGTGTTTTTGTATCCTCCTCATAGAGATCTCCCTTCTCTTTTCAGAGTTTCTAGATGGAAAGAAAATCTACCACAAGTCATGTAGATAAGTAACCCCAAAGTACCTGTGAGATTTGATCCTGAGACCTCTGTATACTTAGCACAAAGCATCTTCCAATCAAGCTAATTGTTAGGGGTTAACTGGATACTATACATAAATGAATATGCACTAAAACATCATTCTTTCAGTTGGCATTTGAATATGTTAATGACTTCACTTATCCCTACTCCTTGGAGATTTATTCCCTTGACCCTAGATATTATGTTGTCAATGCGTATGTAAGATTCATCTAACATTTAGTTAACTCGTGGGGTGTTTACACACTAGTTTTGGTGCCCTTAGAATTTTGAAGCTTCAAAGTGTTTTTTCTACAATTTTAAGGTGTTTGGATGTTAGCATGATCCACCAGTGTGGTAGGGGAATGTTGAGGCATGAAAGAAATTTTTTGACTTTTTCGTTGGCATTCCTAATGGGTTGGAGGATTTCCATATATTTTTTCCTTATTTGTTTTAGTAAATTAAATACTTTTTATATTAACATACAACAGTGTGCATTGTCACACTCTAGGTTCACTACCTCAAAATTAAATTTTCACTATTTGATGATAAATAAGAAAGAACCTTTGCTTGGCAACATCAGTCTCAATCCTTTTCCATATTAGTTAGACTCTGCCTTACCATGCTTGACCATATAATAGATTCAGTTTTAGGATTCGAATTTTATTTATTTAATAACATTAAAAAAAAAAAACAAACAAACAAAACAAAACAAAACAAAACAAGAAAGCAAAATTTCAAATCTCTAAAAGGACGACAGGGCATACCCATACAACCCAATATAATATTTAAATAGCAAACTAATCATCAAATTGAATCCTATATATATGGTTTCGTAAGAAATGTTTAAGGATATCCTAGATCAAATATCTAACAAAAATATCCGAATGCTTAATGAGTTGGAAACATTTTCAGTCAAAAAACATAGGGAATGTGTCGCTTGATTAGTTGCTTTGAACTATTTCAGATCCTTCATTCCATCTTCCACATCGGTTGGCCCTTATCTCTTAGAGCAAGCAGTTCAGGTTATTATTTTTCTCAAGTGCATGCTTATGCGCTCAAATTTTTCTTCAAGAAGCTCACATGTGTTATTGAAGTGGGAAGGTATCCTTTAGAGAATGGAAGCCTTCATTGATGGAAATCTTGATGGAGAGTCTTCAAGTTGTTTTTTTAATGCCAAGAATCCTATGAGGACATAACTTACCATCCTCTAGGAATCTATAGGCACCTTGAAGACATTCTAATATCCTAGAATGTTTTTTTGGGTTGTCTGGTGAGAATCATAAGGGTTCATCATCTCTTCCTTAGTCTATTGTTCCTTCATAATTCTGTTGGCATGCTGCCAAGTGTAAATTTGGGGTTTTGGATGGAAAATCTAAATTCCCATTCATGTCTCCACACTATATAATCATACTTGAAAGGTGGATGATAGATGACCTCAATTCTTCCCACTAGGATGTGTGTCGGTGGCCTCAAAACCACCACCCTGGAGTTTCTCTTGTGCCCAGAACATTTAGAGGAGTAAGAGTCTCTTTGTCTACTTCTGCCCCCACCTCTTAGCTTACCCCATTTTATCTCAGGAACATAAGAACTATCCATGGTGGCACCCTCAAGGACCTCCCACTCAGATTCAAAGTAGAACAAACATTTAGGGAGGAGACAGACATGGCAATTCAAAGATCCGTACAGTGTAAGTTGAGAACTGGAATCCAATGAAAACAACTAAAGCTTACCAATTAAGAATAGCATATCTCCATCCTTCACCTGCCCCAAATGCCATAGTGACCACCAAATTCCCTCCTCCTTCAATGATGATTTTCCCCACACGAGGATATTTCATATATCTTTTCTTTGATTGCTAGCCTTGATTATTTCATTCTATTAATAGTTATGCATCAAATATTTTGTGGAATGTGATGCCTTGATTTACCAGCATTACTAGTTCTTGATTCATAAATATCAGCTTGCATTATATCCCATATACCTTGCTTAATGTGGGTAAACGCTTTGGCCACTATCTTTTTCCATGTACTCTGAGTGACATGCTACCCCACCGAGATTCAATGGATACTTATAATTTGATCTTATTAATGATGCCTATTGCACAAGATTTTGAGGAACTTTCCCATGCTCTTTGTGGAGCTTGCAAATTTGGATTGAACAAAAGTTATGAACATATTTTTTTCCTTCTTTTGGGTTATTTTACATTTGAAACAACCTTTCAAATTATTTGGGTTTTGCAAATACTTGCGTATAGGAAAAATTATGCATCTTATTTCATAAAAACAATGCTTTTTCCAATAGGATCTTGATTCAATGTTCTGACCACCTGCTTCATAAGAATTTTATTTATTGGAAACTGCCCTCCAAAAGAAAGGCATAAAAAACCTCTAAATATTTGTCATAAAATTCATGGAAGACATCCTCAGAAAATGGAAACCATTATTTTATCTTTGTTTTTGTTCCTCTTAAAAGTATGTATCTCCAATCCAACCTCCGTGTCTTTGTTTTGTGCCTTTCTTATTTTCAAGAAGAATATTTTGCATGTGTTTCTTCTTCGTATGCCCTACATATTTTATACCTTATTTTTTCATCCCTTATCCATTTCTCTATATCTCTTTGTTCACTTTTTATTTTGGTTTAGATGTTTGTACCCATGGACTAGTGGGTTGATTAAGCAAATCAAAAGTCATGCATAATGTATGCTTTTCTATATAATTGATATTTTAACCTAAATTGTGATGGACCTCTTAACTTTGCCTTCCCTAATTACACTACTATTAATTGAACCAGGTGACAAAAATACTATAGCCATTCAACAACATTGCAAAGTGTAACTAAGAAAACTAGTTAGGGATTTTGGTTATATTCTTTCCTAAGCAAACCAGAGCTTGTATAGACACTGATACTTTAGAAAAAAACTTGTCTTTCAAGATCTATAGCATGTGCATTATATGTGAAAACATAAATAAAGTAACAATCTCTATAATATTGTTGAGTAAATCACTCTGAGCCTAGAAGGAAAATACATGACCTGAAATAAGTCTAAGTATTTGAGAAAAATAATACCAAGTTTTTCTAGTTGCTAATTGAGTCAGTATAGGAAAAGTATGTAAACGTAAACTATCTCATAAACTATTAAATCATGAGTGGGAGGTGCTAGAAAAATAGTTAGGGTTATCTTTGACGATCTTGACCAACGATCCTTGTTGAAGCATTAACACTCAAATATTAGAAGTGCAAGTTTATAAAATGAATTTTCTTTGTAAAAGGTCACAAAATTATTGACCATTATAGAACAAGGATTTGTGATTGAGTATAAGTAGTTAGGTCAGATAGGGAGCATAACTATTTAAATTAAATATAAGGTGATATCCCACTTTGTACAACCTTCATGTATCAAGCAACTCCAATTATAATAAAATTATATATTCCACATCTCTCTTGTATCTTGTGTATTCATTTTTTAACAGGGTATCGGAGCAGAAGAATTTGCACCTATGACTGAGTTCAAATTATTCATGGAGAATGTGCCTTTATCAGAGTGGTCCACCAAGAAAAAGTAGAGAGAAGAGGAGGTATATGTAAGTTTTAAAGTTTTTAAATCTTGTAGTGTTTAGACTTTTAGAAAAATAGTTGATATAATTTCTAAGAGATTGAAAGAAAAATAATATAAGAGATATAAGAGGAACAAATATAAGAAAAGAACAAAAATTGAATAGAAGGGAAGAACGGAATTGACTTGGAGGATGCATTGGTCCACAAACTTAAAGAAATCAAGATACAACCATGTGACCATGTAACCTTATCTAGGTAGACTTTGGGTGACCATGTAGATGTGAAGAGGAGGAAAACACCTATGGCATAGTGTGTGGTGGAAAAATATAGAAGAAAGCATATATGCTTAATGATAATCATGAGAGAACATGTGGAGAATAAGAGAAGACACAAAGGCCACAATACCTAGATGAAATTTTACAAAAAGTGCAACAAACCGAAGAGAGAAGAACCATAAGATCCATAACCATTGTGAAGAAAGACCTAGAACTAATGCAAACCTTAGAAAGAAAATACCTTGAAAACAAAGAAGTGGGACATGGTAACCAAAACACAAACTGAATCAAATAGATGATGAACTCATTCTGAATAGCCCATGAGAAACAAAAGGTGCATGTTCCATATGTGTGGATATGCAACAACATTATGCATGCGATACAAAATTGCCACATACATGTGATTCACATGTAAAAAATTGTGTCCTAGTAGACACTTTTTGCAGAAGTGAAGTAATTTTCTATAGTGAGAAGTGTGGTGCAACAAAGTAGTATAAATGAAGAACATAGTTTTGAAAAATTCTTGGGAAAGAGATGTACTTGAATATTTGAAAGCTTGTTGTAAATGAAAAAATCAAAATTGTCAGCTACAAAAAATTATACTTTGAGCAGAGGCATTAAATCTCAACATAAATAATTTTAGTACACAAACATAAACATCACATGTTTCTTTAGAATAAATATTTAAAAATTTATTAAATATTGCACATATTATAAGTGGAAAGGACAACATGTTTTTCTAAAATAGATTTAGATTGTTTTAAGAAAATCTAGTAAAGACAATAGCAGTTTTAGAGAAACAATTTGAAGGGAAATATGTGCAAGTTAGAGTTTACCCTTGTAGTTTATGAAAGGATGAATCAGATGAGAATGAAGATTCTTATTTTGAAACAACAAAGAGAAACTCTCTTTTTTAAGTCATCAGTCTATTGAAATCTTTAGCAGCACACATGAGTTGGGTTACTCAACTTTTCAATGTTAATTCAATCCTCTTTGAGATAACATATGAAGCATTTCAAATAAATTGAATTGTTAAATGAATGGGGATAGATATTTATATAATATTTTCATATTAAGTGGGGGGCATGGGTGTTGGAGTATAACATTCCAATAATAAAGTTCACATTAAGTGACCATTATAAATTAACAAATGTCATTAGTATAAAGTAGTTAGGTCAAGTAGGTAGCATAGCTATCTTTTCTCCCTCGTTGTATCAAACAACTCCATGTATAATAAAATCATATATTCCACATATATTGTGTATATTTTCGTTTTCGTTTTTCAAGGATCTTGATCATTTTAATAGACACAAAGAGAAGCAATGTATATTATTTGTTTAAAGTGGGGGACCCTCTTTCATTTTGCATTTTGATGTTGTCATTGTTAAACTTAAGTGTTGGAAGTTTGAACATTTGTTGATTAATATAGAGATGTATTGTCGCTCTCAAGCATGGATACAGATAAACTTGCTTATGGCATGAATAAATTAGGACCCATCTAGTGATGGTTTAAGAAGAGCATTGTCTCCATTGGGTGGAGTGATTCCAAGATTTCTCTCACCTTGGCCATGATTTCCTAAATCTATCTAAACACATTTCCCTTCTGGTTTAATTTTGAAAATAACCTGCTCAACTTGTTAGCTACATTGTATGATTTTTTTGGATGGGCAAAACCAGGTGGAGGGACAAGTTTCTTGAAAGATTATAAGACACCCTCACATTTTCAAGGTTTTCAATGGATGACAAGTTGGGGATAGAAAATATCTCTCTCTCTCTCCCTCCCTCCCCCTCCCTCTCTCTCTCCCTCCCTCCCCTCCCTCTCTCTCTCTCTCTTCTCCCCCTTCCTTTTCTTGTCTCTTCTCCTTTCTCTGCCTGTAGCTCTCTCTCTCCCTCCTCTCCCCCCCTCTCTCTCCTCCCTCTCCACCCCTCTTCTCCCTCCTCTCTCTCTCTCTCAACCTCCTCCCTCTCTCTATCCTCTCTCTCTTCTACTCCCCCCTCTCCCTCTCTCTCTCTTCTCTTCTTCCTCTCTCTCTCTCTCCTCTCACTCTCCTTCCCCTCCTCCTCTCCTCCCCTCTCCTCTCTCTCTCTCTCTCTCTCTCTCTCTCTCTCTCTCTCTACATCTCTATCTCCCTCCCTCTCTCCCTCTCCTTCTCTCTCCCTCTCTCTCTCTTCCCCTGCTTGTTGGGTGCTAAAAGGTGCCTTTTAAAACTCATATTTATCCCACATTAATTATCAACCTAGGTAAGTCTTTTTATTCCAAGAGTGTACACAATATGTGCATGCTATAATCCCAGAGAGTAATGCTTCATAAATCATAGTATATATATTTTAATACAAGAGTAAATGGATGCATCTAATGAATTCCAATTGCAATTAAAAAAAAAAAAATACTCTAACGAAATCAAATCTTACAACAATGCAAGTAATAGCAACATCAGTTGAGAGTACAGTAGTGATAACTCATCTCTTCTTAACTGATTTAATCTAAGTCAAAATCAATCCTCATTAAATAATCCAAATAGCAATGATATCAATCTGAAATTACAATAGAAATAATTAAACCCTTTAGAGTTGATTAATTCAATTTGAAAGTAATTCAATCTACAATGAAGGTAAACGGAATCAACAGTGCTGCAAATCGTACAAAGCAAAGATATTTTGTCAATATAAGAAAACAATAAACAATGAAGGAAATCAAATCACATAAAGCAAGAAAACTATCAAACCATCACACTTGTGAGAATCATAAATGTATGGCACAAAGGAAGTAGTTAAATCCAGTAGAGGCTAAGCCCTTAGCCGCTAGCGAACACTGCTAGTTTACTTCAGATAAGGCAAATGAACAACAACCTCAAATTATATGTTAATCATTGAAGTTGAGTAACATTACAATATGATCACGTTCTCTTGACAGCACGAGTCTGTAAAGTAATATTACATTTTGAAATAACATAGATCCATCCCCTTTCCTCCTATCATATCCTATTCTATTGCTAATTATCTATCTAACCTCTAATAACCCATCCCTCTCTTTGATCTCTGTTCTGATTTAAATACACAGAGAGAAAAGGAAAGTTACAATCGAGATGATTACAATATGTTTCCCATTACAAAATTGGATTGTTCACAACAAATTTATCAGCAAGATCATGTCTAAAATATCTTTCCACTAGAATTCAACATGAATAGGTCGAATTTGGTATTGCAACTGGGATAATTTGGAAACTGGCCGCAACAACGAATCTAAGAGAAACGTCTTCAGCGAACCTTCTGTTTCTCTTAATATAGACCAAATTTGGGAAAACTGCTCATTTTAAAACTAATTTGGTCCATTATGAACAAAACCCAGGTTTCGGATTTTCCAGATGCTTCTCCATTTGCCCAAAACATCCAATGCAAAACTATCACTTCTTATTCTAGCGAATTTCTGAGTTGGCACATTTAATGATGAGATGGAGATCAAATCTGCAATATGGAAAATATCTTGGAGGCTAAAATGGTGAGTAATGTTACAACAAATTTATTAATAAACCATCATTGGTAAAATCATGCATAATAATCATCAATTTATTAAAAATAAAGGAGAAGAAATAATATTTATCCATAAGAGCATAAATAATTATAAAATGGAATTATATGATAAATCATGATAAATGAAGTGATAAAGAATAGTAGAAATGGATGAAATAGGCGTTAAAGAGTGATAGTAATAATGAAAAACTAGCGGCCCAACACCACTATCCCTCCCTCCCTCTCTCCCTCTCTCCCTCCCTCTGTCCCTCCCTTCCTCTGTCCCTCTCTCTCTCTCCCCCTCTGTTATATCTCTGATACCACTTGTTATAGATTTGATCTGAAAATATATGAA
>APFE031069518.1:99311-116155 GCA_000404065.3 Pinus taeda | reverse complement strand
TCTCTCTCTCCCTCCCTCTCCCTCTCTCTCTCTTGTTTGCATAAGGAAAGGTAAAACTACAAGAAGTAAGAGATAGAATTATATAAATACTCCTAGCGATGAAGCTACCAGTGAAGCGTGAGGTATGAAGGTGACTCAGGGCAAGCTCGTACTGACAATGATCTACTATAGAGATTTTTTCCCTCTCTCCCAACTTAAAATGGGGATTGGTAGAAAGGGGAATAAGTAAGCCCCTCTCTCATAGATTCTATACCCCCTCCTATAGACCCCTGACTTATAGATATTAGACCGTAGAGTGAGCTAGGGGAGGGAGTAAGCTATAGTTGCAGAATCACTACACAACTATATAAAGATGGGAAGTAGGGGGACTCGCTAGGAGCTATAGATGACTACACATGCTGAAAACTATGGATGACCACACAACTATAGATAGACGAGAACAGTAGTAAATCAACTGATGACTGGTGGAGACAACTGATGAGGGGTAGAGGTTATGTGGGGCATAAATGCATAAGCGAGAGTTATAGTGTTTTTCGTCATTTTCCTTACAGTACTACGTAGAGAAAAGGAATGATTATTTTTCCACTATGCTTCATTTTCAACAAGACAAAACTTTCCATATCCATGGAATGAATATATTCATTTCCATCAAGTATAAATGAAACATTTATTGCAAAGTGTTAGATAGTGGGTGGAGCGAGCAAGTTCATTCTCCCTTGTCCAACTACTTGGAGGAACTAACTAGGAAGTGAGATTGAATTTCAAATAGAATTGTTTTTCTCATAGAATAGCTATATGTTCCAATTGCCATGCTAATAGAAACATATAGCTATGATTGTCTTTATTTCATTTTTTTTCGAGAAAAAGAAGACAAAATAGACTCATTAAGTACTCAATAGAAATAAAGTCTTTCCTATGGGTCTCATCTTACCATCAAATCCAAGAGTAGAATGGACTTTAACGGAGTGTCATTTCCTTGATTTAGAGATAGATTAAAAAGAATTCTCAGACACGCTAGAATTCCCAGTATCCTTCCTAGAGTGAAATGGGGTTCATAAGAGATGGTTAAGAGTTATGGTGAAATAGAAATCACGTTGATTAGTAAACAATTCGTCTTTCCTAATGACCCCAATATTTAGGTATACATGGATATATCCCTTATGGCTAATGACTCCTTGATTTCCTTCATTATCGACCCCAATATTATGGAGTAGCAGAGAAAAGAAGGAAACTACTATATATATAAGGATGGGCCCAACTGTTCAATTCATTAGGTAAATTGATAGGTTCCGCCCTTAGATAGTTGTGGACCTTAGAGTTATTAGACCTGCTCTTAATGAAATACACCAAGAGGAGGACTTGACCGTATGGGGACTTCTTTTCCAGCTTCTAATGGTTTTACCAAAGACCTCCTTAGGGTTTGAACGCTCACTCATCATATGGGTGAGGTGAGAGGGAGAGGCTTGAGTCCCTTCCCTACCTCTCTAAGCTGAATGAGTAGTTGAGTTAAACCTTCTATGTATGTGTCTAAGTCTTTCTTCCCCTCAAACTGAAATATTTGCAGAGCTCTTTGAGGGGAGGGAATAAAGAAAGGGTGAGGTACGTTAAGTGGTCAACCAACATATAAATTAAGAAATTATGAAATTGTGTAATAAGTATATAAGTCATTACCATATAAGTACGCCTTATAATTAAAGCGTATTACATATATAATTATGCTCAGTCTGCTAAAGCGTAATTACATAATATAAGGACTTAAGTAGTCGTTCTCTATGCTCATAATTACATATATAATGAATGAATGTGCAATTACATATATAATGAGATATATTTATAGTGACTTTCCTAAGTTGTTGGGGTGGGTTATATAGGGGTTTTTGGATTAGCTTAACTCATTACCAAGGGGATCTAGTTCTAACGAATGGGAAAATACACTATTGAAGATCCTTGACGGGAAACCTATTGGTTTGGACGGTAAGTACCAACATATGTATTTTTTAGAATAAAAGTCACGTCCCTAGTAGATTGATGGGTCATGAGATCCCTATACAATTTTTTAGTGATGCATTGAAAGCAATACTAAAAGCTTAATGGGAGATAGGCCGAGCCCTGATCTTTCAACCATATGTTGCTACTTTCTTACTTACAATACATCTTGTTTGGGGTAATCTTAAGGAGCTTGTTTAAGGCAGGCATCCTAGACTTTCCTGTTTGAAAGCCTGTTAGTGCCGCATTCTGGGATATTCTTCTATGATAGTGGTTTATTACCTGCCCCAAAGGGCTTACTCACTTACAACCTATCCTTTTGACCCCAACATAAAGCCCCCCATCGAAGGGAGAATCATGAGGTAAGGGAGATTTATAGGTATGGCAGTTAGGGAAGGGAGGCAAGCTATATATATAATATAGAAACCCTTACCTAATAGCTACAACCTCCCTTCACTCATGTATGTAGATATGTGAGTCTTAGTATCGGATATAACCTTTACCTGACTTAATAGATACAACCTTCTTGACTAGGGTTAGGTGAGGGATCCTACCTTCACCACTACTTTCTTTACCACTATCTGTAGATCTTGTCTGTAGAAGCAAAAGAATGAGCTAAAACCCTTCTTTACATATACTACTAATCAATATATTTTCTTGACCTTGGCCATGTCTTTACTCTAAACCATGTCCCTCATGTCTCCCAGTTAATGCCATGTCTTTGCCAAATAAAAGAAGTCAAAATACTACCACCGAATTATAAGTATTTAAGGTGGGTGCTTATTTGTAGGTCAGGTAGGTGAGATGGCTTGACTTAGAGCCTATTACTTCTATGGTAGGTGGGACGGGAACTAGAACCACCTATTTAAGTACGAATGTATTACGAGTTAAGGATCTATTCCCAACCTCACCTAATAGTCTCTTCTTTACTTGATAACAGCCCAGGTAAGGAGAGGTTAGGTAGGCCCCCTTCCCATGAATTCACCTCAGAATACCTCCTTCCTACCTTTTCTAGGCCATGTAGGTGATCCTTGCATCTTAGATAAGGTAGCTTTACTAAACTTTCCTTCTAATGGGTCTGCCCCTGTGGTGCTGCCTGGAAGTATTAATGACTATCTTTTATGGAGTCTACTTATTGACTTGGCCTCACTAATTATCGAAGTCTTCCTTGACTTTCAATGCGTGCTCGAAGAGCGGCTAGAATGGATTACACCTCCATCGAAGTAGTAAGAGTTAAGGCCCCACCCAATTGCAGCGTAATGGCTTAGTGTAACGGATTATTTACCTAACAGGTGAATTGAATAGGGATGAGCATAAAGTTTTCAACTACCTTCTTTATCTTCTTCCTTGAGCTGCCCTGCCCTTTGGCGGGCGGTTCAAAACAATATGAGATAACTAAATGAAGGGTCTTATCTCTCTTCTTTCCTTAGCGGGAGGGCCTGAGCTTGCAGTTTCAGGTGGTGAAAATGATAAGGAGATACGCACCTTAGCTATTGTCTTTCCTTAGCTAATGGGAGTAGACCCAGCCCTTTTGGGGGGTTCTAACGAGATATTGACCTGATTTCACGTGATAGAAAACTACAGTTATGTCAAGTACTTCTATGGAGTATGGAGTGTTGGGGATCTCTCTATTCTTTCCCTAGTTACCGAAATGATGACGTGAAAGACTTCGTAAAGTAAGGGAATCCTGGGTTGACTTATTAGTGGGTGATATCAGCTAAGGGGATGGGGGGAGGGAAAACATGAGATTGAGACTTCATTATAAGGAGATGGAGGGTGTTCTTTGTTAATGAATCTTTTTTACCACCCAACCCAGGCCTACTTGGATATAGTGAAGGATCAGCGCAGGGGATCTATTCAGAAACAATAGGGTAGAATCACGTCCTATCACGAGTGTGGTAAAGTCATACCACAAAGGAGGACTACCTCTTATGATACTAGTTCCTTATATATAAGTAGGTAGGCGAGATCATGCCACTTGCCAGGGAGTGGAATGTAGGTAGGAAAGTTATGTATGGCTCTCTCTCTCTCTCTCTCTCTCTCTCTCTCTCTCTCTCTCCTCTCCCTCCCTCCTTCTCTCTCTCTCTCTCTCTCTCTCTCTCTCCCTCTCTCTCCCTCTCTCTCTATCTCTCCCCCCCTCTCTCCCTCCTCTCCTCTATATCTCCCTCCCTCTCTCTCCCTCTCTCCCTCTCTCTCCCTCCCTCTCTCCCCTCCCTCTCTATCTCTCTCCCTCTCTCTCTCCCTCTCTCTCTCTCCCCTTCTCTCTCTCCTCCCTCTCTCCCCCCTCTCTCTCCTCTCTCTCTCTCTCTTCTCTCTCCCCCCTCTCTCTCCCTCTCTCTCCCTCTCCTTCTCTCTCCCCTTCTCTCTCCCCCCTCTCTCTTGCCCCTCTCTCCCCCCTTCTCTCTCCTCTCTCTGTTGCCATGAAAGGACAAATCCAGAGGAAAGTTTCACTTGGAGCCGAAGAAGGACTCAAGCCGTATTTCTCCACCTTACTTGTAGCTTACTTCAATAAATAAATGTTGTTATGTTCCCGATATCAAACGTGTTTATGCATTGATTTATATTGTAATTTGTTTATGAATCTTATATTGATGCGTAATTGTTCACTCATTTATATGATCTAAATTTAATATCATGAACATGTTTTATGTTTCTACTATTGTATATGTTTCATTTGAATAATTTTTAGGTTTCAAAGACATTAGGAGAAGTTGAGAGTTTGCACCCTATGGGATCTACTCAAACGTAGGACCTCTGAGTAAGGACACTCTTGCACAATTTAGTAGAATAAGCTTTTCGATTGATTTCTTGAGAATTTCTTCTTGTTGTTTGTCATCCGCTCTGTTGGGGTTTTCAACCCAAGACCCTAGGGTGATCTTACCCGTAATAGAATTGTCGACCATATTAGGGATATCATTCTTTTTATTCCTGGTTTGGATTTTTTGTTCTCGATCAAGGTTTGTTTCTTGATTTCTTGCTTTTGTAGTATTATTTGACTCATTAACTTCCTAGGCATCAAGTTTGATCTTCTGGATCAATCCTTGATTTTTGTTTTTTCTTAATCGAGCTCTGTATACATTGTTTTTTTGGGTTACAGTCGCATATACATGTCGGTTTCCTGAAGAAGACCCACATATACGTGAGTTTCTTGTGGTAGAAATGTGTGTGCACACTTCTATGTCTTTACGCAGTCGTGTATACATTTTTTTGAATTGTTTTTTCAAATATTTTTGCCCAGTTAGGTCTACTGCCTAGTGATTTATGTGGTTTTATGGTCATATATTGTCTGAAGAATTCAGTTTTCCTGCAAGCTTTCTTTTTCAAAATATCCTTCTCACTGAAGAGCCTAGTTGGCCTAGGATTGCTTCTTAAGGAAGTTGGTGGTTTATGTCTTGGGTTCAAGGCTTCTATCTAAAGTTGTTGGATGTTCTAGTTTTCTAGAACAAGAAATTGATTTTGATTTTGTTTATAACCTAGATTTCAAATTGTGTTGCTTTTATTTCCCTTTTGATTGGCCTTGTTGCTTTTCATGCTTTTTGAGTGTCTCCTTAGAAATTTTAAAAGTTTTTCTTTATTGACATTTTTGTCGATTTGCTGAAGTCTTTTACTGTTGTTTCTGTCAGTTTGTGTGAGTTTGTAGTCCTTCTTGTTTCAAGTTTCATTTATTAATGAGTTTTATAACTTGCAAGATATAAGGACTCCTTGTGCTTCTTTCTTGATCTTTCGAATTTAGTAGTGCTTTTTGTGACCTCAAAATTTGCTTTAGTTTCCTTAAAAGAAAACCACAAAAACATTTCTTTTGCTTTTCTTTTTCCAAGTTTTTGGCTTTTTGGTTTCTTTTGTTTTGTTTTTTAGAAATTGTGATCTTTTCCAATTTGTTTTGCTTGGTTTTGAGGGAAATTTGTTATTAATTTTTTGCCCTCTTTATTGTCAAGTTGGCTTATTGATTTGATAAAGAAACGCTTTTTCTTCTTGTATGAGCATCCATGCACTATCATTATAGTTTACATTAAAATTGTTTGCATTGCAGATATTTTAGTCTTTTTGTTAGATTTTGTGTGTGTGGAGTGTTTTTTCTGGAAAAATAAAAAATTTCTTGTACAATTTTATTCGTAGAACTCTATAGAAATCCCTTTTCACTGAAGAAAATAGTTGCATTTTCATGTAGCTAAGTTTCTATTGGTTTATGTTGTGTCAAAACGTCATTAGTTTCACTCTCATTTTTACTCATGACTTAAAGAAAAACCCTATAAAATCATGCACTTTAATAAAATGAAATATAAATCTTTGTCATTAACAAACGCCAACAAGTTTAGGTTCATTAGGGCGTTGGAATAGATGAGTGGAGAGTTAACTCTCCAAGGCCGCTCAAATTATCAAACATAGAAGTTGAATAACGAGCAAAATCTAATATCGTTAGAAAGACTGGGAAAGCTCCATGACTGGAGTTAAGTACGAGGGAGAGTGATGACAAGGAAGAGATATACCCCCTCTCCTACTTGTTGGATCCCGCATTACGACTATTCCACCTGGCTTTTGATATGATTTGGTGCCCATAGTTTCCTTTCCTAGGGATCTCATAGGTGGTTGCAAAGGGAAATCCCGTGGCACCTAAGGCAAATGTTGCATCACGTTCAGCAGTACTTCTGGAGAGTACCCTTGGGAAGCTTGGGTGCTTGCACCAGAAAAGGCTATTGTTTGGAGGTCAACGTAACTACTTTTGATACCTTCGCTAGTAGGCTTGGGGCGTAATTACCCCAGAATATTTTCGGAAGGCCCTTGATTTTTGCTTTCTTGTATTTTGGTATCTAGTCCTCATCACCCAAAGTGGAAATACTTGGAAGTTGCTTGATTTGTTGCATATTTAGGGACTTTATAGTTGAGTGCTCTTTTCATTTTGTGTCTAGTTGGCTTTAGGTATATTTGTCTTGTCACTTTTGGACTTTAGATTCCGAGTGACTAATCTAACACTCCGCTAATCTTGAAAGGCTGCTGATATTTATTTTTGAAATTTTTGGAGTTGCCTCCTTAAGGGAAAAGTTTTTTATTGTGCATCTCTCTTCCTTGGAAAGTCATTTGTACATTCCCACAAGGGAAGAATCTACAAATAAGTTTGGTATGGCCAATATTCCTGTGGAGACCAACAAAGGTACCCTTCCAAAAGGGGATCCTTGTTCTTTTCCTTTATTTGGAAACAATGGTACCACCTTGATGGCCACTTTGAATATTCCTAGATTAAATGTTGGACTACCAGTTTGGTTGTTGTCCACTCTGAATATTCCTGATGTTCTTGAAGCTTCTCAAATGAATGCTTTATTTCAAGGGAATCGAATGGGTTTATTTCAAAGAGAAATTTTCGATTCCTCTTCCTCTTCCCTCTTGCAATAAGAGATCTAAAAAGAGGAGAAAGATGAAGATGAAGAAGAATAATAGTTCTATCCATTCATCATCAACCTTTGCTGGTCATGTTGAAGATGAGCCTTCAGCCGCTGCAAGTCATGCTGGGGGCACAAGTCTAGTCACTGCAAGTCATACTAGTAATGAATCATCACCAACCTCTGCTAGTCATGTTGGAGATGAGCCTTCAGCCACTGTAAGTCATTCCAGGGGCACAAGTCTAGTCACTTCAAGTCATACTAGCAATGAATCATCACTAACCTATACTAGTCATGTTGGAGATGAGCCTTCAACTGCTGCAAGTCATGCTGGGGACATAAGTCTAGTCATTGCGAGTCATACTAGAAATGGGTCACCTACCTCTGTGAGTCATATTTCTATTGACTCACCTACTTCTATGAGTAGGTCTAGGGGCACCAGTCCTATCTCTCTTGGGAAAGAATCACTGTCCTCTACAAGTCATGTTGGGGACTCTCGGCAAACCACCAATAGTCATGTTGGCAGAATGGATGTTGATAAGAAACCTAGGCGTGGAAGTTGTAAACCTAAGTTTCCTTGTAATATATGCAAGGGAGATCATCTTACTCATTTTCTCCCTTGTATACCAGAGGTACAAAGCATATGGTCCAAGTTTGAAAATTCTTCTACTCCTGAATCTGATATGGTTTCTCAACAGCCTCATCAACCAATAGTTGATAATATGGTCGAGCCCATGCAACCTCTAGCTAATTACACTCCTCTTTTGGATGGTGAAGTTCCTAACAACAGAGTCTGTTTGATTCCTAGTACAAAGTCTTCTAGTATAGGGGGCATTCCAATTTCTTCGAATGCTCCCCCGCCAAGTTTTAGCAGTGTCTCCTTTGATTGGGATAGTCTTGTCGAGCCTCGTCTTCCTTCTATTGCACCTTTCCAAATAAAGGTTATAGTTAATTCCACAAACGTCTATCAATGTATGGTGGATGAAGGATCCTCTGCAAGTATTATATCCTCCTTAACTTGGAAATCTTTGGGTTCCCCAAAGTTGTTGTCAGCTGATAGTCAGTTGTTAGCCTATGATAGAAGACCTAGTGAATCTGTGGGTGTTCTTTCTCAATTGCCTATTACTTTAGGTGGGAAGATTGTTTTTATCTATATGATGGTGGTTGATCTCCCTTTAGACTTTAATATGCTACTTGGGCGTGATTATGTCTATGCTATGAATGTTTTGGTGTCTTCACTCTTTCGAGTGATGTGTTTTCCTCATAATGGGAATATTGTCACTATTGATCAACTTGCATCTGATAATCACCACCCTATTTCAAATTTACCACATAATACCCCTTGGTTTGTTCTAAGTGTTCAAGTAGACTCTACCCTGCCACAGTGAATTATGTGGTGTTGAATCCTCAATGTTCAATTGCTTCTGAGAAGGATCCGTTGAGCTATTATTTTCCTTCTTGGGACTTGGTCCCGACAGTTGACCGAGTGATTTCTCCTATGGGGAAATGGGACCCCTTAATCCCATCTTTTGATCCTTGTATTTCTCATGATTTCTTGGATTTTGATTTTCCTTCATAGGAGGAACTTTTTGAAGCCATGATTTTTAACTACCAAAGGAGTCCTTCGCCCGAGCCTTGCAAGGGGATTGCCCTAAAGAACTATTATGTGTAAGTCATAATGTTATATGGTTCCCTATACCATATTGTAGATATAAGGTACACATTTTCAAGTTTTTTATTCTATAACACAATATTTTATCTGAAGTTTATATATGGGATGTATTAAATTCTTGTCTACTATTCCTATTTATGTCTACAGAACTTAGAATAATTATCCTTTGGACATTTTTATGGTTGATCCGGTCTGACAGGTATTGGTTCTCGAAATTAGCATATAGGTTAGGTTCTCCATCTGCATTTTCATTTATCAGTCTCCTTTTCCATTTTGGCCTTAGGATCGACCCCACCAAGATATGATGTAGAACCTTCTCATTACTTAGAAGTGTCATGACTTGTGTGGTAGAGCCTACCTTCTTATCATGGGTGCCCTAGGTAGTACCTTGTTGTCAATTGGCACCCAGGCTGAGCTTTTGTTCTTAGGCTTGGGAGTCCTCTTTAGTCCCACCATGACTTGTATGTTGAAGACTCATTCTCTTTCTTCTTCACTATTTTCTGGCCTTATACCCTAGAGGCTCCTTTGCATTGAATTGTACTCCTATTTAAGCCACTTTTCGACCATGTCTTCTACAAAATCAACCTTGCAATCACTTATCCTCTGCAACTTGACGCACCCTTTTACCCATGGAAAAAACATTCCTTTGAGTGTCATTGACTAGTTTTCGCCACACTGCATTACGCATAAGAATGTTCCCCTCCCAGGAACTAGAGCATCTGATTTTTCAACACTCGTTCTTTCCACTATACTATAGAATTATTTTATTATTTTTCAGGATTCATATAAAAGAAAAAAAGATAAAAAAAAATTATATATCCCAAAAAGAGCGAGAACGGGACATTATTTCCATATTTGATGGAAGCTAGAGTTAATTGTGTCGCCCTTGAACAAAGCACTCAAAAGTAAGTCTTTCGTCCATTGGGATGGGCTTTAGTTTGACTTAGGAGAGCCTTAACCTTGTGATTGATTCAATACTCCTCCAATTGGTTATCTCTTCCAATCATATGAAGAGTTTTCTTATGCTTCCTGCATGACAAATTTATACAGAGTTA
This sequence comes from Pinus taeda, assembly GCA_000404065.3. Lineage (NCBI taxonomy): Eukaryota > Viridiplantae > Streptophyta > Pinopsida > Pinales > Pinaceae > Pinus > Pinus taeda. The sequence goes on along the minus strand of APFE031069518.1, from coordinate 106,067 downwards.
TTATATGCTGCCATGTAGTCACAGTTGAGTTGTGCTTTTGTTCAATGGAAGTAAACCTAATTCAACCTCTGTGCGGTGCCTCTTGACCTATTTTTTAGTCAGCCATCCCTAATTGTTAGCTTCATGTTCGTTATCACATCATCTATATTGGTCCTTTGCTCGTGCCGATTTGAGAAGGTCTCCATTGACTTCTTGTTGGTGGGTCTTGCTCTTATGGACTACGACAAATTTCTCTAAGGGCAGATCTAGAGCCACACACTATCCCTATTTTCACTATTGATAGGTTACCTTGTGCTTAGTATCGATTAGTATCATGGGTCTTTGACTGAGTGGTTTCCCTTGTGTTTGACATCAAATTTCATTATTACACATTGGGATTCATGCAGTACCTTGGTTTCCATGGACCCTATTGGTGGATTCCTCACCATTGTGTTAACTTTCATTATTGTTTGGTTCAGAGGGTTTCTATCATGCGCTAATTACATCTGATGTACACCGGAAATGTGCTTTGGTTGGGTTACTACATCTTTGTTCATCTAATTTCTTCCATATTATTGGCCTACGAGTTACACTCACACTATATTGATGAAGGATGCATTAATGCCTTCATTCTAGTAGATATTTTCCCATTAACTTCATATCATTGCTCTAGGAAAGATATCTAGAGTCCATTTGGTAGTACCTAAGGGTTTGCAGTCATCAGTGGCAGATTCCTTCACTATCGACAGTGGGAAAACATAAGTCTCCTAATTGGTAGATTATTTCAAGTGTTTGACTATAGCTCATTTATTCGCACTTGTTAGATTATACAAGATACCTTGGCTCTCATCATCATTATTGGTGAGTAGCCTCACGTTTGGTAATGGTATACATCAATGATCAATAATCAAACGATTTCTCACATGGTTGACTTCAGATCATTCATTCCCATTGTGTATAAATGTACCATGGTGGTCGGTGAAGACCTTGGGTTTGCATCACCATGTCTTGGTTCACTTGTCAGTTGCTCCTATTTCTACTAGTTGACACCATCCACCTTATATGTTGCAATTCCTTACAGTGACATCCTATATGTTGGCACCTGAGTTGCAGTGTAGTACAATTTATTCCACCATGTTGACTTGGTACTATTTGGATAAGTTTCTTGATTTCAGTGATCAACTTCATATTTCAGCATCATTGATCATCTCTTTATGTGTGATATTCAAACATGTACCTTCTTGATTATGATAAGATGATCCATTATGTATTTCCAATTCCTTTATACTTGTATGCATATTGGATCCACTTTTGTACTTGACATGAAGACATGCTTTATTATTTTTGAGCATGGGTATACCCGCCTCAGATAACATTTTTTTACCAGGCTAAATTCTGATCTCTTTCGCTGGCTTAGCAGGTTAAATTCTGGTGAAATCCTCCTCAGTCTCGGCATGATTCCTTCTATACACTTAATACATTTCAGCCATCATGTACCCCTTATGACCTCATATATTAGGGGGCACCATTTACCACTCTTGGTAGATTTGATGCTCTAATTATGGCCTAGGGCAACCATTCCTTCTAGACTTGGTCCAAAATCTAAAGAACAGTGTTTTATTCCCTATACACTACTTTTCCCTGTGATAAAAGCATGTACATGTGGGTCAACATATACCTAACCTGCGTACATGTGTTAAAAGTCTTAAAACAAAATCCTTAATTTTGGGCGGAGTTCACGGGTTTTACCTGTTACTCACCTCCTACAACTCATGGTCCAACTATTTCCCAACTGAAAAAAACTATTTGTAGAAGTATAAATAAACCTCCATGGGAAGGTCTTAAGGGAGAAGATATGGATATTGATACTATAGTGATTTATCCCTGATCGAGTCTGCTGAAATCCCTGTGCCTCTTGCACTCCCCAAAGTTTTAGGAAACCTATTAGGTCCCTATAATATTAGTGATCCCCCCATTACTATTGTCATTATATCCCTTATTGTTATTATTGTGCCTCTGTTGTCCCCATATTGTTATTATTGTGCCCCATAGAATCCCTCTATTGTTATTTTTTTTCCTTTATATTATTATTGTTAGGTTGGCTTGGTTATATTGTGACACATAGACTCCTATATATAGAAAGGAGGTTTTTTCATCTGAATCATCTAAGAATTGTTCATTTGTGTAATGTAAAGGAGGTTGCCCCCTTGAAGAGGCTAATTTCTAAGGTGTTCATCTATCTTTTCTATCTTTTTGTGAGTTGGTTTCATAACATTTGGTATCAAAGCTTTGGATTCTAGGGTTTCGCTGCTCCAAACAGGTCATCATGCCATTTTCACTATAACTTGTTTTTTGCTACGTTTCAAAAGCAAAAAAAAAAAAAACCCCATTAGGGTCAAAATAGTTCTGAACTGTGGGTCCAAATTTTAGAACTTTTCTTGCTATATTTGCAGAGATATGACCTAAGGAAGTTGGCATTTTTGCAGACTCCCGAATTATATTCCAAACAGGTGACTTGGGGAAAATCGTTATAACTTTTGTTTGGAGCATCATATTTAATTCATGTAAGAATTTTTAGAAATAGGACGGACTTTAGTTTTCTGTATATCAGTTTCAAGTACTAAGGTAGAAATAGTGAACGTGGCACATCGTACAAGTTCACTCTTCTAAACTAGTATATAATTAAGTCACCATGGGAGATTTGGCATAACTCTTCCTTGGAGAATCCAATTTTGATCAGACTGGTGGCATTGGAAAGAGGGCATAAAGGGCTACTGCAAGTCATGATTTCAGAACTGGGAGATCCAAAATTACAGAGGTACATTAGATTCAATATCGAGCTCCTACAAATAAAAAAAGTGAGTATTTTTTAAATTTTGCCATAAGCTGGTTTGAAAAATTAGTTTAAAGGAATTCAAAGGGCATAGTGAAGCATTATTATCAATAATTGATGCCCCAAAGAAAGAAAATGGAAACACCTAGTAAGAAACCTGAAAGCTCTAGCATGACTCATAAAGAAGAGGAATTAATGCAACATGATATATTAATATTACGAAACCAAGTGCAACAAATTTCACTCGCTCAAAAGGTAACAGAAAATAAGATGGATGCTTTAAAGAAATACGTAGAAGCTAAGATGGATGGTTTAAAGAAAGGCATAGAAGCTAAGATGAATGAATTGGAAGCTAAGATGGATGGCGTGGAAACTAATATGGATGGCATGGAAACTAAGATGGATGACATGGACACTAAGATGGATGCTAAGATGAATGGCATGGATGATAAGATGGAAGAACTGAAGATAAATTTGAATAAGTTGCTACAAGAAATGGTCACTAATGGTGAAACGGTAGTAAAGGAAACTCATGATGAGAACAAAATAAATGTTAATCATGATTTCATAGACTCTAATATTGGATTGAAGACCCACCATGTTCCAATAATTGATATGAGGAAGTTTGATGGCAAGGATCCCGGAACATGAATACTACAGATGGAGAAATTTTTTGATCTCCATAATGTGCAAAACACACAAAAGGTACGTATTTCAATTTTATATTTGGAACCAAATCAGTTTGTATGGTATCGATGGCTTTGCTCTCGTAAACAAATTGTCACTTGGGAAATTTTTACAGAAGAAAAGATAGCAGATTATGAGGATACAAAAAGAAACACCTTTTTTAGCCAATTGATAAATCTCAAACAAAAGGGTTCAATGATGGAGCACATTGAGGACTTCCAAAAGTTGAAAATAAGGGTAAAAGATATTCCAGAGGAGCATAGGATTGATGTGTTCATAGGGAATTTAAAGGATAATATCCAACATGAGGTTTGCCTTGGGAACCTAATTCATTGGAGAAGCATTAGGTTTAGAAAGGAAAATGGAAAGCATTATGGCCCAGGAAGCTACCCTCACAACTATAATATGGAAGTGTTGGTACCCCTAGCCTCCTCAACTGAAAGGTTGACACCCCAAAAATTGAAAGAAAAAGAGCAAAAGGGTTTTGTATAGTTGTGATAACAATACACTAAAGGTCTAAGTTGCTAAGAAAAAATTATCTCATAGATTGTGAATAGGAGGAAGAAAAGGACAAGAATGTCCAAAGAAGGATCTCTCCAAGAACAAAGCCTAGATAAAGAAGAAATGAATCTGACCATATCTTGTAATGCATTGGCTAGAATTACCACTCCTTAAACTATCAAGATAGAAGGACATATCAAGAAGAAAAAGGTAATAGTGTTGATTGATTCAAGAAGTGCCCATAATTCTATTCATTGTAAGATAGAAAAGGAATTGAATGGCTTCCTATATCTAGCACTAGAGTGTCAAGTGATGGTTGCAAGTGGAGGAACCATAAATTTCTCTGGAAAGTGCCATAATATCAATTTATCCATGGGATAATATGTATTGAATAGCCTAATGCTTTCCATTCCAATGGGTGGTGCTGATGTTTTACTAGGAGTCCAATGGCTACAATCCTTGGGTACAATAGCTTTTAATTTTCAAGAGCTTTTCATCAAATTTTCTACGAAAGGAAAGGAACTTGAACTAAGGGGTATTACAAGGAAACCGAGAAATATTATCAGCTCTAACGGTATGACAAAGCTTCTAAATAAGTAACAACGAGGTGTAATTGCACAACTATGTTCGCTAGAGGTTCCCACATCGAAATCATCTATTTCTCCAGATCTCCAAAAAGTCTTGGACAATCATTCCAAGGTATTTGAGACTCCCAAAGGTCTCCCACCTATTCATGATCATGATCATGCTATTCATTTGATTCCAGGAAGTGTTCCTCCAAACATCAGGTCGTATAGATATCCCTATGTCCAAAAGAGTGAAATTGAACGTATGGTTGCAGAAATGCTAGAGGCTGGTATGATTCAACCGAGTCAAAGTTCTTTCTCTGCTCCAGTAGTATTGGTGCACAAGAAGGATGGATCATGGCGCATGTGTCCGGATTATAGGGAGCTCAACAAGCTCACTATTAAAGATAAGTTTCCCATTCCTGTGATTGATGAATTACTGGATGAATTGCATGGATCAATTTACTTCACCAAGTTGGATCTTCGTTCAGGATATCATCAAATCAGAATGAAGACTGAAGACATTCCAAAAACAACATTTAGAACTCATGAGGGGCATTATGAATTTTTGGTCATGCCTTTTGGCCTTACCAATGCACCTTCAACATTTCAAGGTTTGATGAATTCCATTTTCAAACCGTTCCTTAGATAATTTGTGTTATTATTTTTTGATGATATACTAATCTACAGGAAGTCTTGGAAGGATCATGTTGAACATGTTGACATGGTGCTCAACTATTGGAGGAGAAACAATTATATGCAAAAATCTCCAAATGTTTCTTTGGAGTATAAGAGGTGGAATATCTAGGTCATATTGTATCTCATGAAGGTGTTAAGGTAGACCATAGCAAAATTAAAACCATTAAGGAATGGAAAATCCCCACATCCATAAAGCATCTACGAGGATTTCTCGGGTTGACAGGGTATTATTGCTAGTTTGTTAAGAATTATGGGAGAATAGCAGCACCTCTAACAACATTATTGAAGAAAGATGCATTTTCATGGAATCCAGAAGCAATGAAGGCCTTTGAACATCTTAAAAAGGGAATGTGCCAAGAACCAGTCTTAGCTACACCGGACTTCACAAAAACCTTTATTGTGGAATGTGATGCCTCAAGAAATGGAATCGGTGATGTTTTAATGCAAGAAGAAAGACCCATTGCTTTCGAAAGTCGTCCAATCAAAGGAAAGTATTTAAAGAAAGCTATTTATGAGAAGGAAATGTTGGCAATACTCCATGCACTTAAGAAATGGCGACCCTACCTAATGGGAAGATAGTTCAAGGTAAAAACAGATCATGATAGTCTTAAATACTTTTTAGAACAAAGATTATCTTCTGAAGAGCAACAAAAGTGGGTCACAAAGTTGTTGGGTTATGACTTTGAAATCATCTACAAAAGTGGGAAGCAAAATGTTGTGGCAGATGCACTCTCAAGAAAGGATGAGGATGTGGAAGCATTTTTTTGTGTTATTTCTATTATCCAACCAAATTGGATAAACGAAGCAAGGGATGAATGGAAGAATGATGAGGAAGTGTGGGCACTTATTCAAAAGTTACAACAAGATTCAGTACGTCTTATACATTTATTTGGAAAAATGATTTGTTATGTTAGGATGATCGGTTATACCTATGTAAGAATTCCCAACTCAATCAAAAGATTCTTAGGGAATTGCACACCTCTCCTTAGGAGGGCACTCAGGATTTCTAAAAACCTACCATGGGGTTAACAACGATTTTTTTTGGGATGACCTTAAATCGGATATTCAAAATTTTGTGGTGGAATGTTTGGTTTGCCAACAAAATAAAGTTGAAACAATTAAGACTCCAAGACTATTACAACCTTTATCCATTCCAAGACAACATTGGGAGGAGGTTTCAATGGATTTTATCATTGGTTTACCCAAGTCCGAAGGAAAAAGTGTTATCATGGTGGTAGTGGACAGACTTACCAAGTATGCACACTTTTGTGCATTATCTCATCCATTTAAAGCAAGTATAGTTTCTACTACATTTATGGAAACAATTCAAAAGCTACATGGAAACCCAAAGATTATTGTAAGTGACAAAGATCCCATTTCACTCGAAAGTTTTTGCCAGAATTATTTTCTTGTCTTGGTACTCAGTTAGCTCATAGCTCATCTTATCATCCTCAATCTTATGGGAAAACTAAGATAGTAAACAAATGTTTG
>APFE031069518.1:32737-74225 GCA_000404065.3 Pinus taeda | reverse complement strand
AGGTTCCCAAAGGAGAACATCATGTTGGATATTATGCTTTAAAGTCCCTATGAACACATCAATCCTATGCTCCTCTAGAATATTTTTTACCCTTATGTTCAATTTTTGGAACTCCTCAATGTGCTCCCTTATTGAACCCTTTTATTTGAGACTTATCAATTGGCTAAAATATGTGTTGCTTTTTGTATCCTCATAATGTGTTGTCAATTCTTTTGTAAAAATTTCCGAAGTGATAATTTGTTTACGAGAGTAAACCCATTGATACCATACAAATTAATTTGGTTCCAAATATAAAGTTGCAATATGTACCTTTTGTGTGTTTTGCACATTATTGAGATCAAAAAATTGCTCCACCTGTAATATCCATGTTGCGAGATCCTTGCCATGAAACTTCCTCATATCGATTTTTGGAATATGGTGGGTCTTCGATCCAACATTAGAGTCTATGGAATCATGATTAACATTTCTTTTGTTCTCCTCATGAGTTTCATTTACTAACCTTTCACCATTAGTGACCATTCCTTGTAGCAACTTATTCATATTTATCTTTAATTCTTCCATCTTATCATCCATGCCATCCATTTTAGTGTCCATGCCATTCATCTTAGCTTCCATGCCTTTCTTTAAACAATCCATCTTATCTTCTACACCTTTCTTTAAACCATCCATCTTAGCTTCTACATCTTTCTTTAAACCATCCATCTTAGCTTCTGTTACTTTTTGTGCAAGTGACACTTGTTGCACTTGGTCTCGTAATTTTGATATATCATGTTGCATTTCTTCCTCTTCTTCATGAGTCATGCTAGAGCTTTCAGGATGCTTACTAGGTGTTTTCATTTTCTTTCCTCGTGGCATCAATTACCGATAATAATGCTTTACTATGCCCTTTGAATTCCTTCAATCTAATTTTTCAAACCAAGCTTATGCAAAAATTTAAAAAACTACACACCTTTTCTTCACTTTGTAGGAGCTTGATATTGAATCTGATCTATCTTTGTAATTTAGGATCATCCAATTTTGAAATTGCGATCTGTAGTAGCCCTTTGTGTCCTCTTTCCAATGCCACTAGTCTAATCCAAATTGGACTCTCCAAGGAAGAGTTATGCACAATATCCCAAGATGTCCTGATTATAGACCTTTCCATAAGAGCGAACTTGTATGAAGTGCCACGTGTCACTATTTCAACCTTTTGCTCTGAAAAATATCTACAAGAAAATACAGTCCGTTCTATTTTTGTACCTTATTACAAAATTTCAATCTAATTCTCAGAGAGAAATTTATGACGATTTTCCCTAGGTCATCTGTTTGGAATGTAATTCAGGAGTCTGCCAAAAGACCAACTTCCTCAGATCATATCTCCCCAAATATAGTGCGAAAAGCTCTACAATTTGGACCTAAGGTTCAGTGAAATTTCATCTCAAATGGGTTTTCTCTTTTCATTTCTGAAACATCGCAAAATAAAGTTATATAAAAAATTCCACGATGACCTATTTCGAGCAGTGAAACCCTAGAATCCAAAGCTGTGATACCAAATGTTATGAAACCAGCTCACAAAAAGATAGAAAAGATAGTTGAATGCCTTAGAATTCAACCTCTTCAAGGGGACAACCTCCTTTACATTACACAAAAGAACAATTCTTGGATGATTCAAATGAAAAAATCTCCTTTCTATATATAGGAGTCTAAGGGGTCACAATATAACCAAGCCAACCTAACAATAATAATGTAAAAGCACAAAAATAACAATAGAGGGATTCTACAGGGCACAATAATAACAATATGGGGACAATAGGGGCACACCAATATTAATAAGGGGTACAACTACATTATTAATGGGGGCATCACTAGTATTATAGGGACCTAACAGTAGAGGTAGAGGTGGAGATAGGAATAGAGGAGGGGGTAGAGGTAGAGGAAACCAATATCCTTCTGGATTTCTTATTCTTGATGAAGATACAACCCTCACAATGAAAAATATATCACCCTTAATTCTTCCTAATTTCCACGGAAAAGGAAACGAATACCCAAAGAAATTTCTCTTCGAATTTGAAGTATTATGCAGATAATGCGACTATCTGCATGATGCTCAAAAGTTAAAATTGGTCCTTGCTACATTAAAAGACTCAGCATTAAAATGGTTCATGAGTCTAGGATTGCATTCTATAACAACATGGGGACAAATGAAAGAGGCTTTCTTAGGCAAATATAGAGATTATTGTATGCCTAGTAACCTTAAATATGAAATCTTCAAAATGACACAAAAAGAAGATGAAAATCTTGAAGATTTAGTAGAAAGGTTTGTTTACAATGTGAAAAGAGAAAAAATGGATAATTTGGATGAAGAAACCTTAAAATCCCTCTTACTCAAAGCTATTAAATATGAGTGGATCGCTCTTGTTAACCTAACTGGGAAGGGAGATATTTCCCAACCACCATATGCAGATATTTTTTATTTATGTGTACATATCTCAAGGGGTAAAGCACGAGTTGGAAGGAGTCCTAGACACCCTCTCTTGTCAAGAATTAATAAATTTGCAGCTGGGACAGTCAACAGTCCAGAATTAGGAAATTTTCTTGATACCTTCAAAATAGATATTTTAGGGAGCCTAAGTGAGAAGATAGACACCCTTAAAATACAAAACAATCAAAATTCTAAAATTGTTGCATTATCCATCTTCTGTCCCAAATGTCAAAAGAAACATGCTCTAAGAGAGTGTCCCATAGATTCAAAATCCGTAGAAACTTGTGCCATATGTGCATATAATCATGATATGAAGGAATGTCCATCCTTACCAGGTCTCAAGGTTGTATTTAACGACGAAGGAATAATAGAACTAGTAGACCCTCTCTACTTTATAGCCAAAAGACCATGGAAAAATCCCCAACCAAATCAATCACAAGGATTTAGACCACAATATTATGCTTAGTCTTCACAAAATAATTTGAATTCAGCATGGCAACCTTGGGCTCAGCCACAGCCAAACCTTGGAATCAAGGATGGAAAAATACTTATGGAGCCTATGTTCAATATCAACAATACTCACCATCCTACCTTCCACCACAATTTCTACCACCATCTAATCAAATTCCCCAATCTAACGAATTACCACAAATTCTAGTTTAGAATCAAAACCCATAACTCTCCCTACAATTTCCATAAAAACCAAATCAATTACCCACTCAACCACTTCCAAATCCTAATAATAAAATACCACAACAACCTGTGTACAACATGGAGGGGCAGAATCCTAAAACCTATGTAATAACTCCACTAGACCTGAATAATGTCCAATTAAGGTCTGGAAGAGTGTTACCAAGAAAACCCCCTGTTGTCATTCAAGAAACAAGATCCTATCTTCAAAAACACAAAACCCAATCAGAAGAATGGGAGACCTCTCTCCCTCAGAAAGAGAATAAACAAATAGAATATGTTCTGATAAACACTCCCATCATAGAACAACCCTTGGTATCAATTAGACCACCTTTCCTCGAACGGTTGAAAATTGATGCAGGGGTAGAGAAACAAATTATCTTTCCTAATTACAATATGATGGATGAATTGAGAAATGTTTGTATTAAGATTCCTTTATTACAAGCCATAAAAGAAATACCAATTTTTGCAAAAACAATTAAGGAACTAAGTACACAAAAATCAGGGAGAAAAAGAAAAGACATAAAAAGAATTCAGTTAGTTAGAAAAATTGCAGACATTATGATGGGGAAGATAACAATTCAAAAATACTTAGATCCAGGAAGCCCCATTGTAAAAATTCACATCAATGGAAATGAAATACCAAACACACTGATTGATCTAGGAGAAGCCATAAACATAATGAGTAAACAAGTTGTGGGCACACTTAGGCTTCATAACCTTCAATACACACCAACCTTATTGCAATTAGCAGATAGGTCTGTGATTAAACTTGATGGTGTGTTGGAAGATGTTTTTGTATCCTTAGAATCTTGGGAATATCCTATTGATTTCATGGTCTTAACACCCAAGAATAATTTAGGAGGACATCCATTAATTCTAGGAAGACCTTGGTTAGCTACAATTGATGCTTTCATCGGTTGTAGATCAAGTGACATGTTTATCTTAGATGGAAATTCTACAGAGAAAGTTACATTATATCCTCCTGCAAAAACAACAATGGATACAGAAACTGAAGAATGGATAGAAGATGAAGAAGATATACAACCTATTTTTACTACTGAACCAGTAAGAGAGGAAGACCAAATTCTAAATCTACTATAAAATAATGAATCTTCCTCACATTATGATCGTAATCGCAATGAGTATCTCTCATCTAAACAATTATCATTAATCTCCATGGGAAAATGGGAATTTATCGATAGAAATCTTTCTAGGAAAAACCTTGAATGTTAATGAAAACTTGGAAGAAGTGCAAAAGAATCAATTGATAGAAATTTTATAGAAGCATTCTTATACTTTTGCATGGGAATACAATGACATGAGAGGGATTGATCTTAAAACTTGCATACACCATATCTACATTAAAAAGAATTTGAAACGAGTTAGACAGCCTCAACAAAGAATGAACCCAAATTTAAAAGAAATTGTTAAGGAGGAGTTGCAGAAATTGCTAAATGTAAATTTCATCTATCTGATATCTTACAATCACTGGGTTTCACCCCTAGTAATCATTCCTAAGAAAACCAGAAAATGGAGGGTATGCATCGATTATAGGGAACTAAGTAAAGCAACATTAAAGGACCACTTTCCACTACCTTTTATAGATCAGGACTTAGACACATTAGCAGGAAAAACATATTTTTCCTTCTTGGACGGGTTCAGTGGATATAACCAGATTCAGGTAGCCCCTCAAGATCAATATAAAACCATGTTCACTTTTCCATGGGGAAATTATGCTTACCGAGTACTTCCCTTTGGATTATGTAATGATCCAGTAACATTCCAAAGAGCAGTCCTCAGAATTTTCTCTGATCTTATTCATGATTGTGTGGAAGTGTACATAGATGATTTCATAGTTTATGGAGATTATTTCAATGAATCACTGAAGAATTTGGAAAAAGTATTAATAAGATGTAAAGAAACAAATCTCTCGCTAAGCCATGAAAAATGTTTCATGATGTTTAACGAAGGAATTGTTTTAGGTCACCATATTTCAAGAGATGGAATCAAGGTAGACTCATCGAAAGTTGAAGTCATTTCTAAGTTATCAGTGCCAAGTTGTCAAAAAGATGTTAGAAGTTTTCTCGGTTTTACTGGATATTATAGAAGATTCATAGAAAATTTCACAAAAATCGCATCCCCACTTTTTAAATTGCTCACCAAGGACTGTGAATTCAGTTGGGATTCTGAATGTCAAGCTGCCTTTGAAACTTTGAAAAAGAGAATTTCTGAAGCACCTATCTTAAGGATCTAACTGAAAATTTCCTTTCCATATCTCAACAGATGATTCATATTTATCCTTAGGAGCTGTGTTGGGACAGAAAGATCTTACTCATGCAATATATTATACTAGTAATAATTTAACTCCTGCGGAGTTAATTATATTGTAACTGAAAAGGAGTTTTTAGTTGTAGTTCATGCCATTAGCAAATTCAGACATTACATAACTGGCTATGAAATTTCTTTTCACATAGAACATTCTTCCATTAGATACCTAATGAATAAACCAGTCACTAATGGAAGAATAACCATATGGCTCTTACTATTAGAAGAATTCAACATAACCATTCTAGATAGGCCAGGAAAGCTGAATACAATTACCCACTTTTTATCTAGAATACAAAATGAAAATAATGATCAACCCATAGAAGATCAATTTCTTGATGAATATCTTTTTGCAGTATCTACTAAATCAACTTGGTATGCAGATATTGCTAACTATTTAGCTACAGGAAAAATGCCACTTCATTTATCTCCTGAGAAAAGAGAAGAATAGTCCACAATAGCACATCTTATTCATGGATAAATGAATAGTTATACAAGACAGGACTAGATCTCATCATCAGAAGATGTGTTTGAGAGGACGAAATACTAGAAATACTTAAATCTTGCCACGGTGAGCCATGTGGAGGACATTTTTCTGACAGAAGGACTGCTTACAAAATCTTGCTTTTAGGATATTATTGGCCTTCCATTTTCAGGGACACCAAATAATATGTTAAAATATACAACAATTGTCAAATAATGGGAAAACCCACTCTTTCAATTGAAATGCCACTGCAACCATAGGTACTCATCGAACCATTTGAGAAGTGGGCACTATATTTTGTTGGACCAATCGGTCCACCTTAAAGCAAAAGAAGTATATTCTGGTATGTATTTATTATGTCACTAAATGGGTAGAAGCTAAATCACTTCCTTTTTCTACTGAAAATGTTGTAGTTTCATTTCTTGTTTAGGATATTTTTACCCATTTTGGTGTTCCAAGGGAAATTACAACAGATCAAGGAACATAATTCACATCCATATTAGTGCAGAAGCTTGTGGATCAATACAAAATCAAACATCAGAAGTCCACTCCATACCATCCACAAGCCAATGGACAAGTTGAGTTCACAAATAAGGTGATTGAAGCAATCCTGACCAAAATTGTACATCTACACAGAAAGGACTGGGTGGAAAAGCTTCCAGATGCTTTATGGGCCTATAGAACTACATGGAGAAATACTACAAGACATACTCCCTATGACCTTCTTTATGGGAAGAAAGTCTTACTTCCGATGGAATTCCAGATCCAGACCTATAAGACAACAATCCAGTTGGATCTTGACTTATCAGAAGCACAGAAGCAAAGGATGAGACAGCTAAATGAACTTGATGAAATCAGACAAGAAGCCCTCCACAGAACTAGCCTAGTTCAACAACAAAGATCTAGATGGCATGATAAGTACATTAAAGAGAGGAAATATCATCCAGGAGATTGGGCATTACCCTTTGATTCAAAGTTCAAGAATTTTCAAGGGAAATTCCAAACTCACTGGCTTGTACCTTATGAAGTTGAAGTGTTTTTGACAATGGTGCAGTTATAATAAGGACTATTGATGAAGAGAAAATTCCTCTATCGGTAAATGGACATCGACTCATATTATCCCAAAAGCCATTGAAAAAAGAAGAATATGTTAAAATGTTTCAAGATAATTCAGAATTGAAAATGATCAAGAAGAATTCTTCTTCTTTTCCACCTTAGAAATTTTTACTCAGTTTACTCTCTTAAAAAAAAATAACAAGTAAATTATATGTATATATATAAATATAATAATAATAATAATAATGAAAAAAAGAAAGGTATAAACATGAAAACCAACATGCTGTTGGCAGGTTTATACAGAAAATTTAGAGTGAAAACCATTTTTTGTTGGCACTTCAAATTTTCCTTTCAAAAATAAAATAATAAAGTTCCTTTATTAAAAAAAAAAAATTCTCAGCTGCAAAATCAACAACTTTCCGCAACTTAGACAATTTTTTGTAGCTACAACAAGTTTCTATAGCCTAATAATTTTTTTATCCTACAAGGACACTTGGTGATTTGAATTGAAAGACAACTGACAGAGCAAAGTAGCTGCAAGAAATCTTAGGACAACAAACAAGGTTAGCAAAGTGGATCACAGGTATGTGCTACTTTAATTTAGAAATAGGGATTGATATATTGCATATATGACTAAGAAGACATAGTACTACCAAAAATTGAAATGAAATCATTACAATTTAAGGGTGATGTTTGCCTAACAAAACATCATGCTCCACCACTTAAAATTCATGTCATGTCCTCATTCAAAATCCGCTGAAGTAATTACCGAATCATCATTTTAAATGTGCCCAACGGTCCAATTCATTCCTATAACTCTTATTATAATCCACTTGTTCTTTCACTCCTCTGAACTTGCATAGCCACTCCATCCTTTCACCACTTAGAAAAACCCTACCAACAACATTATGTTGTCAAGGTAACCAGTGTTTGAGGCAAAACATCCTCCATATTGGAAATAATTGTTCAAACCGAGCCGACAAGGAAGAAATTCTTGGAGGGATACCCTCAGACCAAGGAGCTGCTGCAAAAGAAACAATGGTTGCAACTCATTGAAAAATTCAACGGTTTTCACAGGGAAGTGACAAAGACATTTGCACGCTCGTTTGATGGAAATGAAGCCAAAATAGGAGACAATAAGATCACCATAATAGAGTCCATGATCGTAGAAGCTACTAAATTACCAAGGAGCAGGGAGAAATGGTCCAAGAATAGGGGAATTAATGGAGAAGATTGGAAGGTATTCCTAAAAAATCCAAATATGGACACCACTATCTTCAAGAAAGGTATTCGCAACACAACCCTTAAGAGTAAATGGAGAAATTTATTGCTTATGCTTCAAAAATTTGTCACCTGTGAGGGTCAGTTTGGGTATATGTATTTTTACCATGTTCGGATGATGATGCATTTCTTAAAGATCACCAGATGAATCTTCATTATTTTCTCTTACATAGTCTCAAGAAAATGTCCACAAACATTCAAAAGAGAATTCAGTTTATAGAAAATACCATGTATCATCATGGCCTGATAAAGATATTAGTTGAGTTCCATCTTCAGAGTATAGGGGATAACTGGAGAGTTTCCTGGTGAGGAACCATTTTGAAGAAAAATCCCCACAACAAGCCAACAGCAATAGGACCCTCAAAAGAAGGAAGACAACAATAGAAGTAGTAAAAGAGTAGGAACCCCAGACTCACCTAGAATTATCAGAAGAAGAGCTTCCCATAGTAGATATATTGTAGAGAATGAAAAAGGGAAATCCTAGAAGGAAGAAAGTTAGCAAAAGAGAAAAGGAAATACCACAAACTAGGACCCTTCCTCAAGAAGAAAAATTAGAGACTAAAAGAAGGAAAGTACAGGGATTACAAACTTTAGGACTGAGGAAGAGCACAAGGTTGAGCACAGTCCAACAAACAATCTCGAAAGTTATAGAATACATTGATCTGGAGGGAAACAAGCCAACTAAGAACGAGCCAAATTAAAACCCTAAAATTTCTCCAAAAGGGTCACCACAATCATCACCAATAGTATCACCACCACCTTGCAACTTACCTCTAAGAAGCCCAGTGCAAAGTCCTAGTGTTGACCCTATTCAACAGGAGATATATGACTATATAGAGTCATTGGAAAGAAAATATACAACAACTAAAGAAACAAATCAAAGTCCCGGATAAGGGAGCAATCAGTTAAATGAACCACATGAACACTCAGCCTCAAACATTTTAAAGCAAGAGATTTTTGAGATAGAAACATTGAACAGGTATCTCAAGAATGAGAATCAAGCATTTAAGGCACAAAGTGAGATCCAGATTGAAAAAAGTGACAATCTCATCCTTCATTTGAGTTTGTGGTATAAAAAGAACAAAAAGCTGAAGAAGGAAAATAGAACAATGCAAAGAGAGATTATCAACTTAAGATACAAAATTCTCATGAGAATACGTAGCATGCCAGTAGCTGCCAAAAAGAAGAAAAAAGTGAAACTTGGAGGTGATGAACATAAGGCACAAGGGACTAACAATGATGAAGTGTATGAGGACATACAAACCTCCAACCTGGGGGAATGTAGAGTCCAAAGATTGTCTTACCTTGACATCCCTTTTAACCTATATTTCCTCTCTCTTCCTATACTTACCACCTAAATAATGCCATAGACACAAGGTTTTGTTAAAGGTAAGAAATAACATGTATTCTTCTTAAATTTTGACTATATACCCTATTGTTTTGTTAAAGAATACATTTGGCTATAGAATTGGTCTGTTTTCGCAGCTAATCCAGATTTCTGCAGTTGCCTCCATTGTTTGCAAGATTTAGAAGCTCTAGCTCAAAAACGAAGGATACGAATGGATAAGGAATGGTCCCTTAGTGATTCCTTCCAATCCCCTTGAACCAGTTCATCAAGATGATCACAGGATATCACAGTCAAACCCCAAAGTCAACTACATGATTGTCATCGGAACAAAATCCTAGTTTCATCAAAACCTTATCGATTTGATTTCAGAATAGAAAATCAAAGGTTTAGCGATATAGTTTAGTTGAAATAAATATATTTAGGCTTAAAATCCTCATGATGTTATGCTAAAGACTTATTATAAAAACTATGGCCGCACTGTGATTTGGTGCGCGTCGGATGATGTAATTTTTTAAATAGTATATTGAAATTCATTTTGCAAGTAATATACTTGGTTTGATGTTTGTATGTGTTGCGTTGATTGGAGATTATGGAATGATTTGTGGAGAGCCCCTACGACCAATGACAAGTCTTTAACCAATTGCAAGTATATTTCTTTCCATTCCTTGAATACTCTATTTTTGTGTGAAGAAATGCAGTATGATGAGTTCGCCAGTGAATTGTTATATGCATGAGCACTTCCCTTTTCTTTATACCTAGTTTAATCTTATATTTTAATTTATTTTTATCTAGTACAACATGGTTATTTCATTTGCTTTTTATCTAGTGCAGTCCAACTGTGTTTACTTCATTGTATAGTTGTTATTTAGAATATATTGTTTGGATTAAATTGAATCAGTAAAAGAGTGAGAGCCTTCTCCTTAAAAATTGAATTCGGACAATATTCCTTTACAGATTGATAGAATATATTTCTCTTGCACTTAGTAAATTAGAGTTGCAGCATAAAAATTCAAGACAAAAATCCAAAATAGTCTAACACATGTAGAATCTAGAATCACTCTCATATCATCCATAAACTGATTCAATAGAGAATAACTCCTAAGAAATTAGTTGATAACTTTAGGGATTGAGACATTAATATAATTAATGACACCATCTCCATACTAATCTTAAGTTTAGACCCTAACAAGAACATAACAACCTAAGAAATAACTTCTAGCACATATAGTGCACCTATACTTCATCAGTATATGTACCCTGGTTGACAATTTATGATTGACAATTTAAAGACATTAAATTGGCCAAACATTCACTTTGAAAGGTTACAGGGGTTCAAAGAAGGGGTGACAATTGAGTTTGCCCTAAATTTGGAAGGGAGTCACTCCAGGGTTTGGGGACTAGAAATTCAAGTCATAGAAGAAGTCATTTCAACTGTGGCGGATTGTCGTAAGGGGGGCAGAAGTGGTTCGCTCGGAAAACACCCATGCCAAAAATTTTGGAATTATTCTTGTAGGTAGGGGAGAATGTAGTAAAAAGGGAAAGGTTATGACCAGAGATTGTTTCCATAGACTTGGGAAAAGGTTGCATACTTTGTATCATTTTAATATTTTAGCATATCTTTGATCTCGCCAAATGCATCCCTTAGATATTTTTTTTTCCTTTGAAACAATCTTGAATTATTGGCCCAATCATTGGCAGTCCTTACAAATCATGGACTCGTCAGATTATTGGTGATACATGCCCTGTTACAAACCCCTATGACTTGGAAACCGCTGGCTGCGCTAGCAGAAGAGGAAGTCGCATGCATGATGCTAGTAAGGGCCAAAGAAGAACCGTTGGAGGAGGAAGTGATGGAACAAGTACTGGAGGGAGTAGAGAAAGAGGGGGATGAAGAGATAATAAACTAGCAAGATGATGCAAGGAATGGAGATGGAGATGAGGGAACTGAAGGAGAGGATGTTAATGGAATGTAAATTGAGGATTTTACCCCTCATTCTCCACCCCTTGCCTCCCTACTAAGAGGGGCAAGGAAATTCCACTCCTCTACCCGCGCAGCAAAAGAAAAGATTTTTCCTCCAGAATTGAGGTTTGTTGGGGTAATTACAGAAGAAAGATCAACCCTTGACACTGCTCCATAAGAACTAGTGTTAACTGATGAACAAATGGAGGAAGAGGCCACCCTCGACACTGCTCCACAAGAACCAGTGTCGATTTTTGAGCAAACGGAAGGGGAAATTGTTGTTGAAAATGCTCCACAAGAACTAGTGTAAACCACTGAATGGATAGAAGAAAGGATCATTGTTTACACGGTTCTACAAGAATCAATGTCAATTCGCGACCAAGTGGGAGAAGATATTATGGCCTCAGAACGACTACAGGAAGGAGATATTGATGGTACTACTCCCTAGGAATTAGTACCAAATCATGAGCGATTAGGGAGAAATTCGATGGTACCATAATTTGCAGAAGGGGGCACTGAAACCACCCCATGAGTACCGGTATTTGAACGAGTAGAGGAAGTGGTAGTAAAGCAGGAACTAGTCGGTCAATTTTTTGATGCTACTCCACTTAACACAATACCAGCCTCGAGACAAATGGAAAAGGTCCTCGTAAAACAATAATATATCGAGGATCTTGTGAAAAGGAAAGACTCCATACAGAGTTGGTATCGATTGTTGTTCAAAGAAAACATTCAGTTAAAAATGGAAATTGCTAAACTAAGGAAACAGGTAATATGATCGCCGAAATGGGAAAGAAAGTGAAAAAATAATGTTGGTCAAGCTACCGCAACCCTAAGAATCAACAGAACAACTTCGGTGGTAGTATAGGCAAAGGATAAGGAGATGGCCTCATGATCTACACAAACTAAGTCACTTCTCCATGTGGTAGAGGCTTGTGAGTTCCTATTGACAGCAGAGATTCAAAAACAAAAGGCCATTGCTTCTAGTTTTCAACGTGGATTGATTCCCATAGAATCTCACCGAAAAGGAGTAAAGGAAATCTGGGAGAAAGCAGCAAGAGTGGTGGCCAATCATATCACCCAACTAGAGAAGGGAAAGCAGTAGCAGGAAAAGCTACAGAAGAAGATTGAAGAATTCCAGGGATGGGTCCAGTTACTGAAATCATATAAGGGCGAGATATTTACCCTGACGCAACAGATAATGGCATATAGGCCCCCTGCTAAATGTTGTACCATTTTCCTCCATGAGAAATATCCTTTTTTATGTCTAGAATGTACCTACCAGGAGATAAGCCATGATGTAGAAGACTCCATGTAGTTCCTAAGGATTTTGAGAACTCACAATCAAATAAATCAGCATTTGTTCTGTGAGTTATATATGCATAATTACATTCTGGAAATTAACCAGTCGTTTAATCTAACACTGTATGTGGGAGACATTTAGTCAAGAGCCTTCATGTCCTTTCTGATTAATCAAGTTAAGTGGAAGAAGGGCTTTGACACATTTGAGGAAAATCAAGCAAATTGCCCACTTATGATCAGAATGGAACACTTTTAGTTTGTGGATATTTATAATAAACATCAAAGGTTCCTTCAACTAGAAGGATGAAAAGCCCAGATGTTGAGGACACAATGGTGGTGTATTGAAATGTGTATGAGGCAGATATACACCTGTTAGGAGGAAGCCAAGGACACTTGTCAAAAGTGTTGGATGCTCTCATCATCAGCAGTATGGGCGTGAGAACTTTTTGGGGCCCACAATTTTTCCAAAGCATTGAAAAGAATTCCATGTTATATCGCTTGCATACGACATTGTGGGGTTTGTTGGATAGGATTGAGGTTCCATTTTCCCATTATATGGTTGCCTTATAAGAAGTATGGATCAACTTATGAGGCAAATGAAGACTGGTGGAAGGATATCATTCACTCGAATGGGTTTAAACATCTCAAGACAAACATTTCCAAACAATATGATATTGCATAGCCCAATGTTAGCCACAGTGGATCTAAACCTGATCTTCAGAGGAAACGATTTGTGTGAGGACATTCAACCAAGCTAGTTGGGGGGAGATGTTGGTCGATAAAATTTCCCATTCACTTACTTTTATCCATTTCACCTTATCCATTCCATAGATTTTGTGAGGTCAATTCATGTCTCAAAATTAATGAAGGTATATCCATTTGGCATGAATATTTATTAATGAAATGTAGTCCTAGGGGAACGATGCTTATGTAACTTACTGAATAAAGTTCCTTTTAATAATCAAGATAATGAAGACCAGCATGATAGGAATCGATGCAATGATTGTTAGTGAGATGGCAGTGCTATTCTAGGATAGGGACTGTAACGATGTTCAACCGACGTGGAGTTGATAGATCGACATGATTACTATCTTTTGAATTTTGTTTCTGTTCAAACAATTATTATATATTTGTGAGCAGAAAGGGCTACCATAATTCCTGAGTTTTTTGAATACTATTTATGTAATGATACAATGTAGAAGTAATGGTTAACAAAGCAAAAATGTTGAATTTATCTGAGAGGTGTAAGAATAGACTTCTATTGTATTTTATTCTTGATTAATGCAAAGTCTCATTTCTTGAACTTTGTGTGATCGTTTCTCACTGCAACAGTCTAATCACCCTGATCAGAGAGTCGGGCCCACTTTTCTGATTAGGTGTTGTTGGATTAATTGTGTGCATAGATTTGTGTTGGTTGTGTTGTTATGATTGCTTTTTCTATTGTTGTTAATGATTTATTAGATTTTCGAGTTGTTGTGAATTCAAATTGTTTTTACTGCAATTTGTTGTTACTATAATTAAGTTGTTGTTACTCCTTTTATTGTGCTTGTTGGACCTTGTGCTTTGTGAATGCTCAATGCTACGTAGGGAACATGTGGCCTGCATAGATTTTGCACGGTAGCCTTGGAACAATTAACGAACCCCCGGTTAACAATAAATGTGAAGAAAGTTGCAATTCATAATTCATATCTAAACACCAATAGTATTCAACTCCCTTTAACAACTTTATCGGTTCCATTATATTGGAGCCTTGTATCGGAGATTTGATATCAAGAGTTTTATAATTGTTACCATTTAAAAGTTCTAATATACAGGCTGACACGATATTCTAGTTATACCAACATTAATATGCATATCAGGTTTTACTTATCAAATCATTACAATTATAAGAGGTCTTTGATTGGAGGTTTAAAGGAGTGAAAGCCGATAAGAAGTTCTGATATGGAAGTTTCGATATGGATAGGAGGGATTTCTCGAAGAATCATAGGTTTGGGAATATCGAAGATTGGAGATCACAAAAATATGATTATTGGAGGTCGGAAGGATTAACATATCTAAAATCAGAGATCAGAGGGATTGTCATATCAAAAATTGGAAATCAGAAGGATTAGCATGTCGGAAATCGAAAAAAGCACTACAAGAAAAAAGGACATTGGTGAGGATCGAAAAATGTCATCATAACCTCATTGGTGATGCTCAAAAGAGACTTTGTCACCAACAAATGAATGTCACAAAAGGTGGCATCAGAAAAAGTATAGGTGTTGTGGTGACATTCAAGGTTTGTCACCAATAATGATTTATAATGACAAACAGTGACCTTCACCATTTCATATGAGCAATGGTTACATGCCTTAGCCTCTGCCACTAAAAAACCGAATGTCACCAAAGTAGTGTCGCCAAAATTATAGGTGTTGTGGTGACATTCAAGGTCCGTCACAAATAATTATTATAATGATGGATAGTGACCGTCACCATTTCATATGAACAACAATGATTTATTGTGATGGACCTTCCATGCCCTTCACTATTGATGCATATATATATGGTGACGTTCATTGACGATCACCATTTCATATTTTGGTGAGGGTTGAAAAATGTCACCATAAGCTCATTAGTGACTGTCAAAAGAGCCTTCGTGATCAAAAAATGACCGTCACTGAAGGTCACATTGCCAAAAGTATAATTGTTGTGCTGACATTCAAGGTTTGTCACAAATAATGAATATAATGACATATAGTGATCGTCACCATTTCATAGGAACAAATGTGATTTATGGTGATGGCCATTTCATGACTATCACTATTGATTCATATATATGGTGGCATTCGTTGACCCTCATCATTTCATATTTTGGTGAGGGTCAAAAAAGTGTCACCATAAGCTCATTGGTGATGGCCAAAAAATACCCCACACCAAAAATTAATAGTCGTCATTCCATATGAATATTAGGGCACGATGGAATCAAACCACCAACCTCCTGCTTGTAAAGAAGGTGCTCTTCCATTGAGCTAGCATCGTTTAAGGAATTAGAATTTAAAAAATTAGACCTTCAAACTTCATAAATTGTAAATTCTATGACTTTCAATAAACTATAAAACTTTTTAAAGTTTTGGAAAATATTTTACTAAACAAACAAAATAACATCGAAAGTTCAGATCCCTACCTAATGGTTATGGAAGTTATGAAAACTAGGTGGAAGAAAAAATAGTCATTTACAAAGCACTCAATATGTTCAGTTGAATACTCAATTAGAGGTGAAACTTTGAAGACAGTTATAGCCTATCAATGACCTATAATTATCAATCCCAAATATGAAATTACACCATATATTGATTTCTCTCCTTGTGAATCATGTAAATCCGTTGTGATAGCATAAAAAAAATCCTCTAAAAGACTAATTTTCATGCCAAAGTAAAAAATAGTCAGTATACATGATGTAATTATGAATAATGAGCTACATTCTTGAATCCTACTAGTTATGTGGTCTAGAAAAATAATTGGAGAGATTCTCATTATTAATTAATTCAATATGTCAAAATACAATGATCAATAAAAATGATCCTGGAATATAACCACTAAACAAATGTTAAAATTGTAAGCACAAAGTTTAGCTAATATTTGTTACAAATGAAAAAATTGTAAGCATAGTATCTAGGCATAATATCAATGTATAATATGAACATCTACCCATAGTATAACTAAGCACCAAAAAGCTTTCATATCCTCTAGGCCATTCTCCAATTTATTCCAATGTTTCCAACTTAAGTTCCTTTTTATGTTTCAGTTTAAAACAAAACCTCATAGTAAAGATACAACAAAATTCCATGATAAATATTAATGAAAAAGTAGTACTATAACCAATATATCTAACATTGTAACACTAATAAATGGTTAATTACATTTGACTGAACAGTTCATTGGTCAATATTATGTTAAAGAAAACTCTGTAATCACTTCAACAAAGAGAAATGACTCATGGTTAATTGTAATGCATCACAAATAATTTGGAATTTAGCCCTAGTTGGGTTTCTTGTAATGGTATTTTTGTACATAAGTGATGTATACCAACAAAAGTGACAATGGTAACAATTAAGGTGCTTAAATAGCTTCCTCATGTTGTTGTAAGAAGAGAAAGAGAATTTCACAAGTTGTGCATTACATGAGGAGACTGATCATAGAAAAACTCCAGCTGCCTATAAATAAATAAAAAACTTATGAAGCACCAACTAAGAAATACTAGGGAATTTTCAAAAAAATGGTCAGAGGATTTGGTGTGACTACCCTGGACCAAAGCGAGAGTTCTGACAATATCAAAATTATTGATTTCAACCAAGGTAGCTACTGCCATATAAATTATTGATATAACTAGCCCAATACCCATTCATTGTAACTCAATAAACCCCCTCTCTTTTCTAGTGTACTTGCAATCAATATGCACAATTATGCGATCATAAACTGGAACCCATATCATGACACTAAGTATATCAAATATAGACAACGATGTTGCTGGAATTTCAAACAAACCAATGCTGGTGTCCATGGTCATTCCCTGTTCAACAAAAAATTTTGACATTTAACATAAACATCAGATAATACAATGCCACTCACCCATATAGAAACATACAGACCAAAATCTTCAACGCCTCCACTTGGGTCATAGTATCAAGGATTGGAAAATCCACTATCTTGATTATCATCATCTATTATTATAGTTGTTTTGTTAAAACAACTATCTATCTATCTATCTATCTATCTATCTATCTATATAATATATATATATATATATATAATATATATATTATATATTATATATAGATATATTATCGTTTTGCTTATATTGTAATTATGTCAACTTGTAGTTCTAGACTCCTGAAACTTTCTGATTTACACTACTCATTTCAATGCAATTATTTTGGTAAATAAAAGAATCATATAAAAGAAACCCTCAAAGTTAAAAAAAAAGAGTAAGAGAAGTACCTGAGATCATTTGTATGATCTATCTTTCGGCTTCCTTGAATAACAGAATACTTTTCTTCCACCTTGTACAACATTGAACTATCTCGAGGGACTTCCTTTTTTTATTTACGTGATGATTCAAGTATTACTCGGCCTAACTGTGTGAGGGGACTTCCTCCAGGTTTCTAGATTCTATATAATGGTGTCCAAAAAGAGAAACTTATTACGGCTAATTCCATAAAAATGGTAGGGATAGCAAACCCCCGTCCCCACTCAACATTGTCTTCAACCCATATGATAATGTTGTTGGAAACAAGAGCCCCAACATCAATTGAGAATTAAAACCAGTTGAAGCTACAAATGTTGAGTTCAAGCATAATGATAAGTACATTCTTCATCACCATGAATTTGAAGGTTTGTCCTGGCCGCTTGCGGAAAACTTTGAATCTCATCATGTGACTCTAGACACGCTTGAAATCACCTTCTCTTCCAATAAAATTGGATTCAAGCTTATGAAAAACAAAGTTAATAGTATTTACCTCAACCTTGCATGTCCTGAAAAGAGGGCCAACCTCACCCCATAGGAAAGTACCCCTCTGGTCCAAAATAAAATTTAAAAATAAAAATAAAAATAAAACTTTTACCTCAATAAAACTCCAGTGAAAGAATTACAATAAGACTAAATGAAAATGTCAATGTGACAATTGTTACGTTATTATGAAACCCTCTAATTTTCAAGTCCAAATCCAAACCTCTTGCAAATTAGTTGTTACCATTATTGAATAACTTTTGGGTTTCATGGGACATCTCAAAATTTCATGGGAGAAGGCCATAACTTATTGACATACATGGTATGCATAACTTGATTTTTTTTCTATTATTATTAGCTAAAATGATCATCTCTTGCTATTGCTTATTCATACTATAGATAAATATCTTAACATAATACTATTTTGAAATAAAAGGGAATGTTAAACATGTATCCTGTGTCATTTTAATGTTCTCATTTCAAAGAAGAGAATTAATACTTCCAAGGAAACAATTGTTTATGCAAACCCACATTCTTCAAACATCATTTTGTCAATGCATCCAAAGTACAAGGCATTCATTTTTCATGTCATGTTAATAAAACTCAGTAGTTTCAATAGAAACACTAAATACCATCACATTAGTTTTACATACTAATTCAGTGGCTTTTGGACTCGAAAAAATACACAAAATTTAGTGAATGACAACTGAAATGTTTAAAGAGGCATGCTTATTCCCAGCAATAATCAAATGCACAGTTGCAACTAACATAATATTTAGTTTTGTAGCGATTTCCCACAAGTTCGAAAGATGAAAAACATTGCATAAGGAAGCATCTTGTATATTATCATTTTTTTACATTTATAAAATTTTATGTTATTGAATCTGCGAAAAATGAAAACTAAAGTTTCAATTTCATATTAATAGTTCAGGTCTGCAATATGTGGCAGAAAATGAGATTGCTAACCTAAAACTCAACTCTCGAGTAGGATATCAAAAGAAAGGTTGCGCTTGTTTTCAGTCACCTATATTTTAGTCATGACTATTTTGACTTTTCTGCTAAAGAGCAAGTTCAGCGATACATGTACTTGGTGCAACTATGGCCGTGTGCAATAATGAGTAATGAGGAAGGCTAATTTATAAATAAATACGTTCTTTTCATGATCATTTGACGACACAACAAAACAAAGGTATGTTATCCAGACAATCTAGCGATGTCTATAAGGACTCTAACCTTAATTGAATTAATGTTCTGAATTTATAAAAATATAAAATCCAAGCATAAAATAATGATGATTTCATAACCACAAGCTTTGAATCAAAATTTAAAACTCCCAAATAAAACTCTCAGATTACTAGCAGGTTCTGAATGCACACCGCAAAATCATGCAATGTAACAAAGGTCTCAAATTTTCAATACAATGATATTCTTTGCAATGTTCTGTATAAATGGCATGATAGGCACATGACAAGATTCAGTCCAAGGACAAAAGTTTTCTAGAAACTACAATTATCTTTAATTTCCAATACATTAATAAAAGAAAGAAATAAATGGCTCATGACCATTTGACAACACAACAAAACAAAGGCATGCTATCCAGACAATCTAGTGTCAACTATAAGGACTCTAACCTAAATTGATTTAATGTTATGAAATTATAAATATATAAAACCCAAGCATAAAAAATGATAATTCTAGAACCGTGAGCATTGAATCAAAATTTAAAACTCCCAAATAAAACTCTTACATTACTAGCAGGTGATGAACATACACTGCAATATCATGCAACGTAACAAAGTTTTCAAAATGTTAATACAATTATCTTTTCATTAATGTTTTGTATAAATGGCATGACATGCACGAGATTAGCCTTCATTCCAAAGACAAAAGTTTTCTAGACACTACAATTATCTTCAATTTTCAATATATTAATAAAAGAAAGAAATAAATGTTGAAAACCAATGACATAAATGTTCCAGTACTTCATTGTTCATTATATATGATCCAAAACATATCTTGTATTGTAATAGTGAATGTATTATGTAAAAACAAGAAACAACTGAAAATACCCTTTGCATAATAGTTTATGTGTTAAAAAACAAAACAAACAAAAATAATTGGTTATTAAGAACTTCAGAATTTTCACTGAATAGGAACCAAAACATTTCAGTTTGGTACTAATGTGCTCCCTTCAATTCCAAACTATCATGACCTAAACGACATAAAGAAGTGTAGCAAAATAGAAAAGTGATAATCTGTAACAGTTTCACAACAATAATTATCTCTGCATATTGGCATGGCTTCAAGGAATACTCTTGAACATTTTATAATATGAATGAAATAAAACAATCCCCAAAAGAAAACATGCATGGCTTAATGCCTCGAGTTCCTAATGCAATCAGGTAAAGTCCAAGGAAAAATAAGCATATTCAGGTGTTGTTGCCTTTGGGCAGACACTGTCTGTGTAGGATGGAAGTTGCAAGGCAGAAACATAGGCTGAAATTGTGAAGGTTACCATTCCCTACAAATGTTAAAGTATGGTCAATAGTCAGATATTAATCGATTAATTGTAAACAAAAAAGCCAACAAGGAGTTAGTTCACTGTTTAGGGCAACAAAGTGTTAAGCAATCCACTAAGCTCCATTCATGTTGGGGATTTGGTTCATTGTTCAGGGAAGCAAAGTGTTAAGCCATCTCGGAGGCTTCATTCTTGTTGTGGTCTACCCCATCAGTGCATGGCATAAGTTTCCATGTGGTGAGACCGAGTATAGGTCCCGAGCAACATTCGCATAATAGATATCCCAAGCCCCTCAGACCTCACACCTTAGCCAAATAATTACCTCTCTGGCAACTTAGATAAATAGATACCCCTCATACTTGGTACCTTTTCCCAATCTATGTCCATCCACTCTTTGAAACAATAAAAGCTAAAAATAGAATTGAACATGCTTTGAAAACCAGAAAAAATTGGGGGATATTTAAGTATACAACAAAGTAAATTCTTTGAAACCAGAGAAAAGTCGAAAAGATTTCAGCATACAATAAAGTAAATTTTTGAGAAAACAACAATTGTCAATATCATCCCTAGTATGCATCAACCAAAACTGCCCCCAAAAGTGGTGTGAGATAGCACATGCTTGACAAATTGTTTACATTCTTTGCAGCATCTACATTCCTCGCATGTAATTTTGTAATCAAATAAGTCGTCAAATTTATGTTATACCATAGTATGCATGTACCTCACAGTAGTCATTCCCTACAATGCATATTAGATCATCTCTAATGGGTATGTTGTAACGATATAGTGTGCCAATATTTTCGTGAATTTCCCCAAATTCAAACACAAACAAGACAAGGGTGAGGGAGAACCTAAAACAAATGGGAAAGCTCTCCAGTTTCCTATGTTTTTCCTCACAGATGGCCTTCCATGGATATCCATAGACCCATCCCCAGTGTATTTCCCTTGTTGGACCTCCTGAAGCATACATATTTCAATAAATCAAGATAATCCCCACAGGCAAGCTGTAGAAAAAAGGTTAAAATCCAGTCTCTTCCTATACTGACAATATGAGCCAGATTGTATATAATATCATCAAGGTTGGAAATATCTCAATGAGTTTTATTCAATGTTCTAAGATCATCCATTGCGTTGATTGTGTATGTTGAAACATCTTCCTCAAGCATAAACACAGTTGCATATTGACAATATATTCAAATGATTCACACTCACATTCAAGGATATAATAAATTGTAGACATAAAATTAATGGTCCATCAAACCTTTGGCATTTCCATTTCCAAGAATGACAATTTTGTCTCATGGAGGGGTTGTAAGGCTAGTGTATCCCAAGCTTGGAATGAAATTCCATGTGAAATAGTTACTAAATATGAATGTGTAAGCAATGCAATCAACAAGTCAACAATATTCATCATAAACACACTTGACTGATTGTTATGTATCTTATACTAACAAGACATGTATTGGTGTATGGGCCTCACTCTCATACCAAGGGGTTCAGTACAGGAACATCACAAGGATCTAATAAACATAATGCCATTGGGGATTGCAATCAAATCCAAAACAAGTAGGATGCCTAATCTAGAGCAGGGCTCCTAGGTGTGTATAATTGGAGAATGCATTTTAGGTCTTAATTCCTCCAATTGTTTTACAACTTCCTTAATATATGGCCTCACAACAAGTGAAGGTGCACAAAACCCATTTCAAGCTGAAGAGCATGAAGCAATCCATCATTTGTTGGGCTCCTAATTCCCCTCAAAATTTCAATGTTGAAAATATACATGGTGCATTTTTCAAGCATCACAACCTTCAGGAAAATCCACAATCTCATTTGAAGAATTCTTACCTCGCCTCTTTCCCATCAATATTTCCAAAAGAAAAATACCAAAGTTGTAGATATCAATCGTGGCATCAACCTTATTCATTTTCTAAAGTAAACAAGCCTTATAGCCTTCTAGACTTGTAACTTCCATCATCTCGGCCACATCATTAGGACTCATCATCCTAACCAACCCAAAAATATGTGAGATGGGATACATAGTGTTTCAAGCCATGTACACAGATGGGTGAGCCCACGGGCTACTCCAAAAGAAATGGTTTACCAATGAGCCCAACTTATATGTTGCCTGCCTGAACCATGAAGAAGATCGACCAAGTCACCTTTGGGCATATAATCATAGGCCAACAACGTTTCTCCTCTTTTGCCCTCATAAGATGCCCTCAAAGGCACTAAATTACTATGCACTCTTACTTTCCATATAAATGAGAACTTTTGCATATTTGTGTATAAATAGTTTGGATTCATGTGGATGCACATGACTATATATGTTTTTCTTTACAATTTGAATATTTTATATATTTTTAGATTTTTTGGTCGACCTTTGTTTTGGTCTAGTTTTTTCCCTTCCAAGATCAAGGGGTCAACCAATTTGGTCATTGGTTCGATTCTAATAACATTGAGCAGCATTCAAGTGTAGTGAGTTAGAGTGAGATTGGAGGTTAAACCTTGCTTTGCAATGATATTGGGTCATTTTTGGTGGATATTTGGCATCTAAGGGAGGAGGGAACAACCCATTTTCAAGCTTGGAGGAGCCCATTGTCCATTCTTCTTATTCCCAAGTATGTAAATAGTCAAATGACTAGTTTGTCCCTATTTTCACTCTCCTTAAAATGTGGATTTGATGTTTGTCCCTGTTTTTCTCTCCTTAAAATGCAGATTTCAAATTTTTCTTTGCATTTGTGTACTTTCGGCCTTCTATGGTTCATAGTTATACTAGTTTGAAACTTGAACTTTGAAGTTTAAAGTAGGTTTTCAATGTTGCATGTTTGGAAATTTCTTTTCATTTACTTTGTGTATAAATAGTTTGGATGCACATGACTATATATGTTTTTCTTTAAAATTTGAATATTTTATATATTTTTAAATTTTTTGGCCAACCAATTTTTTTATCTAGTTTTTTCCCTTCTTGGGTCAAGGGGTCAGCCAATTTGGTCACTGGTTTGATTCTGATAACATTGAGTGGCATTCAAGAGCAGTGGGTTAGATTGATATTGGAGGCTAAACCTTGTTTTGCAATGATATTGGGTTGTTTGTGGTGGATATTTGGCATCTAAGGGGGGTGGGTACAACCCATTTTCAAGCTTGGAGAAGCCCATTGTCCATTCTTTTTATTCCCAAGCAGTATGTAAACAGCGAAATGACAAGTTTGTCCCTACTTTTTTCTCTCCTTAAAATGTGGATTTTATGTTTGTCCTTGCTTTTTTCTGTCCTTAAAATGCAGATTTCAAATCTGTCTTTGCATTTTTGTACTTTCAGCCTTCTATGGTTCATAGGTATACTAGCTTGAAACTTTAACTTTGAAGTTTAAAGTAGGTTTTCAATGTTGCATATTTGAAGATTTCTTTCCATTTACCATGTCCACAAGAGTGAAAGACCCTGCATAGATCAATGCTAATGTTTTTGATAATGAGATGTACAAAAACTTTTGCAAGAAACACATGGATTCATAGGCTGAAACAACACTTGGATGATATAAGAGGCCATGTTTCCCCTTGCAAGGCACCATTGTAGGAGATTGGAAAGATTAAAATGAGGATGGAAAGTCAGTTTGAAAAAATTGGAGAAGGCAAGGCTAGGCAAAAGGAGATAAATAATGAAATATAGAAGAAGAGGCAACTTGTTACAATGGGAGCAAATGTTGGTTTTGAATTTGAGATTGAAGACTCTTCCTCTTTCCCATATACCAATGTCTTGGACCCCTTCCATTATGTTCCTGTCCTTATTAGTGTCATTAGGTAGCCTAACAAGGAACATTCAAAGTTATGTCACACCAATCCCCAGCTCTGCTAGTGGTTCTCAACCAATTCAAACTCATCCCACCTTAGATACCCATTAGAAGAAGCAATACAAATATGATTCTTGTGAATAATTAGAAAGATGGTGGAATAATGCAAATATCCCTTTCAATGCTTCCTCCTCCCCTTATTACCATCCTATGTGAGATTTTGTTATTGCTGCGAGAAAGGCTTCAAAGGCCCTGGTTTGCATGACTTGAGAGAATTTCTTTTGCAAAAGAGATCTCATCCATAGAGGAACACTTGAAGGATTTTAGAGCTTCATTTGGCCAAGTTGTACCCTATGTCATATGGATGGATTGATGGAAAGAATCGTATAATCATAAATTTGTGGAAATTTGCGACCCTCTTGTTAAGGTATTGCAGTTGTTGGATGGGGAAAAGTTGGCCATGGGATACATCTATGAGGCTATGGATAAAGGAAAAGGGAAATAAGTACAACCTATAAAGATAGAGTAGCTAAGTATGGGCCGATCTAGGACATCATTGATGACAAATGGAACAATCTATTCCATCAACTATACATGCAGTTGAGTATTTGGTAAACACAAGATACATTATAGAGCTCACTTAGGGGAAGATCGGACTGCAAAGGCCAAAGATGGATTAAACTAGTTATTGGAGCACATGGTCCCTAATGAGACAAAACAACTAGAATTACATTGATGCATCAGTACTCACGCTACAGCGATTTGGGTAACTTTGGAAAAAAACTTTAAAGGATTACAAAAGATGTGGACCAACTACGTAAGCACTTCTAAAGTAATTTTAAGATCAATTGTTTAAAATATATATACTTGATATTTTAGCCATAGTAACAATCTAACTTGTTGAACTAACTTTGTATTTGCAACACATTGGTGGGAATCAATTTGTAGCTCGTGTCCTGAATTGCAAAAGTTTGTAGTTCGAGTCCTAAGCCTAACTTGTGATGCTTCTAGATGTGAGCACAATTGGTTTATCTTTGAGTGGATTCACACAAAAAAGAGAAACTATTTGGAACAAAAATGGTTAAATGATCTCATCTTCATGCAATACAAACTTCAACTAAGACAACCAATTGCTAAACAAAAGACATGATACAGATCCCATTATGTTGGTGTTGGCATTATGACACAGGTTCAGCTCTATGACACAGGTGTTGTCCTTGATGGCAACTCATTCAAATGACAGATCATAGTTCAGGCTCTCAGAATGAAAGAAAAAGATATATACGCAGATTCCTCTTAACCAAGTCATGTATACACATGGGTTCGACGATAAAAAGGTGTGTATACGTATGCACGCACTTTCATGCATGGAAAAGCGCTTACATGTGGGAAAACGTATTTTTAGTCCATGGTATTTTGTCCTTGGTATTTGGACCTATCGCTTTGGTCCATGGTATCTCATCCGAAGTGTTCAACCTAGGTATTGGGTCCATAGTATTGGTTCTAAGTGGTTTTGGACCATGGTATTGAGTAAGGCCTAAGACTATAAAAAGGGGAAGGAGATCAT
The DNA here is from genome assembly GCA_000404065.3 of Pinus taeda. Classification (NCBI taxonomy): domain Eukaryota; kingdom Viridiplantae; phylum Streptophyta; class Pinopsida; order Pinales; family Pinaceae; genus Pinus; species Pinus taeda. The sequence continues at coordinate 47,961 of APFE031069518.1, read as the reverse complement.
TAGGAAAAGTGATTCACTCAAGCATTGAATATCTTATGAAGAGCAAGATCAAGAATTGGGTGATGGTGCATAGCTGGATCTAAACCAAGGAGGAACCTGAGCGTTAAAAGATGGATAATTTCTATTGATGGGTCAAGATCTTAAGGCTTGAATAGTAGTATCTTTGTGTGATTTTGATCTGTTATATTTGGCACATGACTTGATCTATAAATCTGATAATCTGGGTATAACTGATGTCTGAATAAGTGAAAAGGCTAAATTATCTTTTATAGATCTGTACGCAGGTTTGGCACATCAGAGACGTGTATACACATTGGTTCAGTAAGTCAAAACAGCGTATACGTTGTTTGGCCTTAATGCAACAGCATATGCACACAGGTTTCTACATATTGAATTAGCGTACGTCTCATGAAATATGTTTTAGCTACTTCTGTTTATTGTTGCAGTGTTCTAGGTTCAGGATTGGTTTCTAGTTACTGTTAATGTATTCTAGTTACAACATTCAGAGAAGTAATTGGTTGATTCATTTTTGATTGAAAAAAAGGAGATTGGTTGATGCAGATATATTTGATGTTTGATTAATGTTATTGATGGATCCAATCTGAAAATTATGAAACATGGTCCTTGGAAGAAAGAGAAGGTTGTATCCTTCTGTAGGTCAGCACCTACGTACTAGTACATCAGCTAGTACAAGAGCTAAGGGAGTTGTAGCTCCCTTCTAGGGGAAGTTGGAGAACGAAAGAAGGTTGTAGCCTTCTGCAGGTAGAAGCTTGTGTACTGGTATAACATTGCACCAGTACAAAAATATTGTAAAAAGAAGTTTCTTATTAAAAAAGAAGATAGAGACGAATTACAGCAGGTGGTTTTCACCCACATTGGGTTTCCACCTTATATCTTGTGTCCATGTGTGTGATCTGTTCTGTTTTAATGCACCTGTTTACTGTTTTTATGGTTAATGAAGTTCGGATGCACTGATTAAAGATCAACATTTAATGAATCATAAGTTTACTGATATACGATGGTTGCTTTAGACACAGTAGCATATATACGCAATTTCCCATAACTGAAGTAGCGTATACAAATATGACTATGAAAAAATAATTGTTAGATAATACTGATTCACCCCCCCTCTCAGTATTATTTCCAACAATTGGTATCAGAGCTGGTCCTTCAGAAGAAGCTTGATCGCTTGAAGGAAGATCTATCATCATGAGCAACTACGAAAAAGGAATCTATCAGGCCACCAATCTTTGATGGGAGCAACTTCGTCTATTGGAAGGTAAGAATCACAGCCTATCTTCAATCTCTTGGTACAGAAGTTTGGGATATCGTGGAAACAGGATACACATTTCTATCAACAACTCCTACAGATATCGCTGGTAAGAAACAATATGAAACAAATGCAAAGGATTTCAATACTCTATTAGGGTGTTTATCTCAATTAGAATTCGTCAAGGTTATGCAGCTCAAAACTGCAAAATAAATATGGGACAAGATCATTCTGAGCTATGAAGGAGACGATCAGGTAAAACGTGCAAAACTACAAACTCTCAGAATTCAATATGAAAATCTCAGAATGCACAATGATGAAAGTGTGGCTAATTATTTCTTACGTATAGATGAGATTGTTAATCGTATGAAAAACTTGGGTGAAGAAATAAAAGAAGTTACTTTGGTTGAAAAAGTGCTAAGATCCTTGTCTTCTAAGTTTGAATCAAAAGTTTCTGCCATAGAAGAAAAGCAAGATCTATAGAGCATTACCATGTCACAGCTGCACAAAATCCTAACTGCTTTCGAAATGAGAAAAGGGGGACCATTAGACAGGAGAGAAGCCGCATTCAAAGCTTCAGGAAAAGGAGATTACAATGACTCAAGACATATGTCAAAAGGAGAGGAATAATCAAACTTTGTCAAGAACCTTCAAGGGGGTTCTGGAAGATTTAGTGGTAAGCTACCTTTCAAATGCTTTGCTTGTGGAAAAGTCACTCACTATGCAGCCAAGTGTCCTCATAAAGACAAGCTTGCAAAAGGTAAGGAACCAATTAGATGGAACATAAAACATAATGTAAGTAAGAAGAGCTATTATACTCATGAAGACAGTGATGGATTTTCAATTAATGATGAAGATGAGCAATGTAATGATTGTAGACTTTTGATGGCTTTTGAAGATGATGATTTCTTGGATGCTATAGATGAAGATGATCTCTATAAAGAAATTTCTAAGCTTAAAATATGTTTAGAAGAAAAGAATATGATCATAGATACTCTGACATTCCAGCTTGCTGAAAAGGAAAAACACAATGAAAAGTTAGAATGTGAAATTGTGGGACTTAGAAAAGATATTGAGAAAACAAAAGCTCTTAATCTTAGATTTGCTAAAGGATCTGAAACTTTAGATGAGATTATCAAAGTGCAATGTTCTCCTCTGATCAAGACAGGTCTTGGATATTCTGAAGAAGCATCTCAAGCACAGAAGCCATCCACCTCCAAAAGTTATCTTGATGCAGCAAGGAGAAGTGAACAGGTTGACAAGTGACAGCAAAGGCATAAATTAGATCACCAGGTAAATCAGGGGCAATCTACTTCAAGGATGAACAGAAGCTACAACCAACCACAGGTAAATCATTCTCAATTTGCCTCAAGAATGAATGTCTATGGGAACTACAATCACCTGGACGGTAGGTTTGATAATCGCAGGAATTTCTTCAATGGCCGATGTTTCTCTTGTCATAAATTTGGACACAAAGTAGCTCAATATGTTGCCTACAATACCATCATGTCTAGAGAAGCACGAAATCAAAGGAGTGTGACTGGGATCATGAAAAGGACCTACAATGACTTATTTTCTCTTGAAAATGAAATAGAATGTTCTATTTGTAACAACTTCGGTCATGAAGATTCTGAATGCAGGAGTAGGTTTTGGCAAACAACTCGGAAGGAGAAAGCTTCATTAAGTCCCAAAACATGGAGAAATAAAGAACTGCAACCAAAAAGATGTGGTATAGCCTTATACACAGAAGGATAGGAAAATCAGTGGTACATCGACAATGGATGCTCGAAACATATAACAGGTGATAAAGAAAAACTTTAGTCATATAGTGCCTTAGAAAAGGAAAGGAATGTCTCATTGGGAAATGACACCCCTACACTCATAAAAGGTAAAGGTTCTATTCTTTTGAAAGAAAAGGTCAAAGCTAGAAATGTTATGTATGTTGATGGCTTAAATCATAATCTATTGAGTGTCAGCCAAATGTGTGATCAAGGAAATGAGGTAATATTCCGATCAAATGGATGTATTATTCGTGAGCTTGATACAAGAGAAACAATGATCAAAGGCATAAGAACTCCGAATAATTTATACATACTCAAGGGAGGACAAAAAAAATGCTATCTAAGCAAGAATGATGAACACTGGCTATGGCACAGAAGATTGGGGCATCTAAGTTTCTCTCAGATAAGGAAAGCATGCAAATATTAGGCGGTTCATGATCTCTCTGACATCATAATTCCAAACAATACAATATGCAAATCATGTCAATTTGGCAAGAAAACCAGAACTAATTTCCCTGAGAAGGAAGGATCAGCTAGTAAGCCACTTGAACTTATCCATACTGATGTATGTGGTCCATCCAAGAAAAGGTCACCCCAAGGAGAAGAATACTTCACATTATTCATTGACGATTTTTCCAAGATGTGTTGGATAGGACTCCTAAAGCATAAAGACGAAGCTTTTGAAAAGTTAAAAGCATTCAAAGCCTTGGTTGAAAACGAATCAGATCGCAGAATCAAATGCCTCAGGTCTGATCAAGGAGAGGAATTTACCTCGGATGAATTTTTCGATTTTTGTGAAGAACATGGAATAAGAAGGGAATTCTCTACTTCAAGGACTCCTCAGAAAAATGTAGTAGTAGAGAGGATGAATAGAATGATTCAACAAATGGCTCGCGCTATGCTTGATGAGTCTGGAACTCCTACAACCTTCTGGAGTGAAGCTGCATTTGTTGCCATTACTATTCTCAACAAGACAAACGCCCAGGTAAATAGCACTCAGACTCCTCATGAAATTTGGTATGGTAAGATTCCTACGGTAAAATACTTCAAAATTTTTGGAAGCAAATGTTACATCAAAAGGACTGATGAAAACCTTGGCAAGTTTGAACCTAGAGCAAATGAAGTAATTCTCCTTGGTTACTCTCCCCACAACAAAGGATATAAGTGTTACAATAAAATACTTGGAAAAATTGTTGAAAGTATTGATGTAGTGGTCGATGAAGAAGGAAATATTCCTAGGTAGGTAAAATCCGAAGATTTTTAAGATGATGAGGACTATCCTTCAACATCAAATTAGAATTATGATGAAGAAGAAACATATGAGGCACCAGAAGAACAGATAAGGGTAGAAGAAAAGACTCCATCCAGGTATGTCCAAAAGAATCATCCAGAGACTCAAATTTTGGGGCAGAAAGAGGCAGGTGTACAAATAAGAAGAACTATTTCAGAAGCTTCAAGTTATCTAGCATTGCTTTCCTCCACTGAACCATGAAATGTAAGTGAACCATGCAAAGATGAATGATGGGTCAAGGCCATGAATGAAGAACTTGATCAGATTGAAAAGAATAACACTTGGGAGTTGGTTCCAAGACCTAATGATAAGAATGTCATAGGGACCAAATGGATATTCAAAAACAAGCTGAATGAAAATGGAGATGTTATTAGAAACAAGGCCAGACTTGTTTGTAAAGGGTATGCTCAACAAGAAGGTATATACTTTGAAGAAACTTTTGCACTGGTTGCTACACTTGAAGCCATAAGAAGTTCAAAGTATTTCAAATGGATGTAAAATCTACCTTTTTAAATGGAGACTTAGAAGAAGAAGTGTATATTGAGAAACCAGATGGATTCATCCTTGAAAATGATCCAAAACTTGTATGCAAACTTAAGAAGGCACTCTATGGTCTTAAACAGGCTTCAAGGGCTTGGTATTATCGTCTGGACAAATACCTCCATCAACAAGGTTTTTTGAAAGGGTCAACAGATAGCAATCTATATATAAAAATTCATAATGATAAATTGCTAATACTTGTTGTGTGTGTTGATGATATCATCTTTGGTAGTAATGAAGAAGCCATGAGTCAAAGCTTTGCTTTGGTGATGCAGAAAGAATTTGAAATTTCCTTGCTTGGTGAGTTGACATATTTTCTTGGTTTACAAGTCCAACAAAATAAAGATGGTATCTTTTTATCACAAACCAAGTACCTCAAGTAGATCTTGAAGAAATATGTCATGGAAGATTCGAAACCAGTATGTACTCCTATGGTAACAGGATGCCGCCTTAGCGCAAATGATGATTCAGCAGTAGTACATCAACCAACCTATAGATCCATGATTAGTAGTATGCTCTATCTTACAGGTACCCAACCAGACATCATGCATGTAGTGGGAATAGTTGGAAGATTCCAGGAAAATCCAAAAGAAGCACACCTTCAGGCAATTAAAAGGATTTTCAAATATCTTCAAGGAACACAAAACTATGGCTTATGGTATCATAGAGATACAGATCTCACACTTCATGCATATACAGATGCAGATTGGGTAGGAAGCGTGGATGACAGAAAAAGCACTAGTGGTGGTGCATTCTTTATGGGTCCCAGATTAGTATCTTGGTTCAGCAAGAAACAAAGTTCAATTGCTTTATCTACAGTTGAAGTGGAATATGTGGTTGCTGCATCTTGCTGCACACAGCTCCTTTGGATGATGCAAACTTTGCAAGATTTTCAAATCACTTGTACTCCACCTATCTCCATTTTATGTGATAATACAAGTGCAATCAGTATTTCAAAGAATCTTCTCATGCATTCAAAGACCAAGCACATACCTATCAAATATAATTTTCTTCGAGAACAAGTGTTTGAACAAAAGGTCAAATTAGAGTATGTTCCCTCCAAGGAACAGGTTGTTGATATACTCACCAAACCATTACCCAGGGAGACATTTGAATACCTCAGACAGAAGCTGGGAGTAGTTGATGCATCATCTTGCTGTTGAAACTTGTCTGTTTCAGAGAAAAGTAGTTGTACGCGGGTTTCATGCGGAGCATCCACATACATATTTTGGTTTCTGTGGATACAGTCATGTATATGTTGATTTGAAGACAATATTGGGCCAGGCTCAAGATGAAAAGAGTTTGATATGGGTCTGATAGAGACCATCTGGCATAGGTTCAAGGGGAGCATATATTCTTCTAATAATGCATTGTTGGAATTATCTTAGAAGATCTTGGTTCAAGATTCACAGTTTGTTTTGGTTTCAAGTGGAACAGGTGCAGAGGGAGAACATGGTTGCTGGTCTGAATGATGATTGACTGATGTTGCTGATGATAGTTTTTGATAACTATCATAGTATTGTTGTAGATATTTCGTCTATATGTCATGTATTTCTTTTCTTATCAAGGTCATGTAACAGCCTACCTTGGTTTCCCCACTATGCCTGGGATGGATGATGTAATGTTCTTGTTTTATCATGTGTAAACCTTTGATGTATCCCCACTTGGTTGGGTGGATGAGTCAATATTGGTATATCCCCACTTGGTTGGGAGATGGTAGTATGTATGAGTCTTTAGTGATAGGAAGGCCATTTATGATGTATAAAGTCATGTTTCTTCTTGTAGAACATCTTCTTGCAGACCTTGCCTACAGTCGGGGGGGCATGGACAGCACAGGAGAGCAAAGATTTCAGCATGTACTCAGGAGGAGCATAGCCCTTTGCACTTGATGACAAAGGAGAAGAATTACTTTGAGTGACTTGGGGTTTCCATGAAGTCCAAAGGGGGAGATTGTTGGCATTATGACACAGGTTCAGCTCTATGACATAGGTGTTGTCCTTGATGGTAGCTCACTCAAATGACAGATCACAATTCAGGCTCTCAGAATGAAAGAAAAAGAGATATACGCTGGTTCCTCTTAACCAAATCGTGTATACACGCGGGTTCGACGATCAAAAGGCACATATACGTATGCACGCATTTTCATGCATGGAAAAGCGCGTACATGTGGGAAAACTTATTTTTAGTCCATGGTATTTAGTCCTTGGTATTTGGACCTATGGCTTTGGTCCATGGTATCTCGTCCGACGTGTTGAACCCAGGTATTGGGTCCATAGTATTGGTTCTAAGTGGTTTTGGACCGTGGTATTGAGTAAGGCCTAAGACTCTAAAAAGGGGAAGGAGATCATTAGGCAAAGTGATTCACTCAAGCATTGAATATCTTATGAAGAGCAAGATCAAGAATTGGTTGATGGTGCATAGCTAGATCTGAACCAAGGAGGAACCTGAGCGCTAAAAGATGGATAAGTTTTGTTGATGGGTCAAGATCTTAAGGCTTGAATAGTAGTATCTTTGAGTGATTTTGATCTGTTATATTTGGCGCATGACTTGATCTATAAATCTGATAATCTGGGTATAACTGATGTCTGAATAAGTGAAAAGGGTAAATTATCTTTTATAGATTTATACGTGAGTTTGGCACATCAGAGATGCGTATACATGCTGGTTCAGTAAGTCAAAAAAATGTATACGTTGGTTGGCCTTAATACAACAGTGTATGCACACAGGTTTCTACATATTGAAGTAGCATACGTCTCATGAAATATGTTTTAGCTACTTCTGTTTATTGCTGTAGTGTTCTAGGTTCAGGATTGGTTTCTGGTTACTGTTAATGGATACTAGTTACAACATTCAAATAATTAATTGGTTGATTCAGTTTTGATTGAAGCAAAGGAGATTGATTGATGCAGATATATTTGATGTTTGATTAATGTTATTGATGGATCCAGTCTGAAAATTTATGAAACGTGGTCCCTGGAAGAAAGAGAAGGTTGTAGCCTTCTGAAGGTCAACACCTACATACTAGTACATCAGCTAGTACAAGAGCTAAGGGGTTTGAAGCTCCCTTCCAGGAGAAGTTGGAGAAAGAAAGAAGGTTGTAGCCTTCTGCACGTAGAAGCCTGTGTACTGGTATAACACTGCACCAGTACAGAAATATTGTAAAAAGAAGTTTCTTATTAAAAAAGAAGATAGAGACGAATTGCAGCAGGTGGTTTTCACCCACATTGAGTTTCCACCTTACATCTTGTGTCCATGTGTGTGATATTTTATGTTTTACTACACCTGTTTACTATTCTTATGGTTAATCAAGTCCTGATGCACTGATTAAAGATCAACATTTAATGAATCATAAGTTTACTAATATACGTTGGTTGCTTTAGACACAGTATCGTATATATGCAGTTTCCCATAGCTAAAGTAGTGTATACAAATGTGATTGTGAAAAAATAATTGTTAGATAATACTGATTCACCCCGCCTCTCAGTATTATTTCCAACAATTGGATGATATTGATCCAACCTCAGAATGGGTAGAGAAGGCTCACTTAGTAGAGTTTGATCTTGATTTTCATATTGATCACTTGGAGTTGGGGGGAATTGGTTTGGATCTAGATCCACTAGTAAGAGCAGATGTAGCACCAATCATGGCACATGCAAGCACTAGACGTGCAGCTCAACTAGCTCATGCTTTTACTAGTACTGCTATAAGCACTCCAATTGCAAATATCCCTGAGGATTTTGAAGACTCTGAGGTAGAGAATGATTTTGTAGCTCCTCTTGAGAATACCATTCCCATCAATGGTGATAAGTTTGATGGTTGATCATGTTGATCAATTATAGGTACTATGTAATAACATATTATGTAGTAGGCTAGACTCCAGTATTATGTTGCGTGTTTTTTGGAATTTTGAGGCCACTTGGAGAGGTAAAGTCTAATTGATTATGTGTTTTATTGCTGATATGTATTGAACTCAGTCATTTTGATTTATTCAACCTAGCATGGTATATACATGAGTAGAATTTTCATTTTTTGTCTCTAATGGTTTGAAATATTTATCAAAAAATCATTAAGATTTACATATTTTTTAGTAATACCAAGTCATTGAAATCATATAAACCCTTCTCAATTTGATTCAAAGTCCAAGTCCAATTTCACCCTTGACCGATTCCAAGGCCAACTCTGAGTTTTAAAACATTGGCATGCAAAGACAAAGAATATGAATACCCTTTGAGAAATGACACCAAATATAACATGTTGCGATCTCAATCAATAAAATATTCCATCTGCCAGGTTATGGGTTCAATCACATGGAGTTGGACAACTTTCTAAAATAATATGGGTCTAGACACTAAGTGCCATCAAAGGATGCACTAAATAATGTCAAAGTTCAAACACATGAATCAGTATCCTTTAAAAGTTTGGGCTATTGCGAATTTAATTTTCTAAGCTTCTTGGAAAAATGACAAATACAATCCATGCATCTCATTTAACTAACAATAAGATGTTTTATATAAAATTATCTGTAGTAAAATATAAACAAGAAATATTACAACCTGACTAAAAAAAAATGCTAGGTTGTTGATACTCTAACACATGTTTTGTATTCTTTAAACAGTTTTATAAGGAAAATCAAAATTCACAACAAAATGAAATTTAATAAATATAGAAAAATATGACTTCAAAATATAACTATCCACAAGAAAACACAACAAAACTGGAATAAAGGGAGGTAATTTTACATCACACTATCTGATCTAAAGAATCTCTATCCAGACTTGTAGATCTCACCCATGAAGCTCCACAAAAGATGTTCCTCCCTCTTACAACAATTGCAACTTGAGAAAGATCATTACATTTTGAGTCAAATAGCAACCATGAAATGTATATAACATTGTACAGTAGTCTTTCCCACCACCTAATGTATTTACAGACTGGATGTGTTGGTTCCATAAAAGGAATCAAAAGAAACATGCATGTCACCATGTGTTTGTATAAGAAAAATGAAACTAAAGGAATAATTATTAACATTCCCTCCTCTACTACAGATTTGTTTGTAGGATTTGGAGAAAATGAAAAAATTTATGTAAATGTTAAAAACTAATATACCTCTACACCAAGGTGATTAACTGTTGCAATTTCTTTGGCTATTGATGATGTCATAAGTTCCAACTGTGAAATAGTATCCATGAAGACTAAGCCCCCTATTATTAAGGAAGCGAAGAGGGTAATATCCTTTAGAGATAAAATTGTACAACAATAGTATCTACATTAGAGTCAACCATCTTGGAAGTGATTTTAAGAAGCATCCATGAAATACTAATATATATCTGGGTCAAAATTTTGTGCATTCCCTTCTAAATTAGTCCCACTTATTTTCAGAATCACTCTACGCCATCTTGGGATTTGTAATGTTTTAGTTTTCAAATTATTCGAAAGGAAAATGTAAGAGGTTGTAACTGCTACAAACCTGCATAAAGGGGAACAATGCAGATTCAACATAAGAAATAGCAAGGTCGCAGTATCTTTTACCCATCAAATTACTGGGAAAGCTAACAGGAAAGGGTGTAACTGTTGCAAGCCTGCAAAAAGCGGAATAATGCAGATTCAACATGAGAAATAACAAGGTCACAATATCATTTACTCATCTGTGTTAATGGCCCCTAATTAGATCAAAATTTAAACTCAGTGTCAAATGGATCTAACTAGCAAAAAAATTCCAAAAAGTGATTGTTTCTAATCAGGGATCTCAAATAGTCAGTACTTAACCACATTAGCATAATGAACCCAAGAGAGAAATTATTTTTTAGTGTTATCACTAAAATCTAGTTTTTACAGACTTGGGAATTTTATGTTTGGCAAAGAAAGGTCTGGTATGGACACCAACAACTTCATTATTCTCAAGATCAAGCTCGACCAGGTGACCATACAGATTCCATAGTGAATGTGGTATGTTGTTATTGAGTATGTTTTGGATCAGTGACAAGACTGCAAGGCTCAAGCTATTGAAGAGATCTAAGGGTATAGGGCCTGTGAGAATGTTAATATTCAGATAAATACTCTACAAGCTAGGTATCCCTGCTAGCTCTTTGGGTATTGTTCCTATGGGCCCAGCTACAGGAACTTCAATAGTGTAAGCAAATATTGATGGGTCTCTATATACAGTGATGTTTCTTCTTTCCAGTTGAGATGTGTTCCATCTACCTTTATCCATTGGACTCACCTCCATTGACAGAGTGGGACTGAAACCCTCCATGTTGAAAGCAACACATTATCACCATTGACATGACCCCCAAGAGTGCCCTTTATCTCCAACAATAAAGTTGCATCACTGGTGAGTTGAGCAGCTCTTAACTACACAGGAATCCATGTTACACAATATTTTAACACACTTCCTATTCACTTCATGTTCCACATCTTGAAGCACCAAAATGATGAAAATTGTGAAGTGTACTCACCATGAAACACATATAGAAACATCCCTGAAGAGTGGAAGAAAAACTTCCCTAGGTCAATTCTAGAGAAGTTTGCCTGAAACCATAGTTTTCAGGATCAATGCACTTTGCACCACTTTAAGCCCATGTTGATGGCAAGTTGCACATTGTTGACCTAGCACTGCCAGCGAGTGTTTTGATAGGAAAATCTACATTGGTATTCTTCAGGCAGTTTCTCCAAAAAAGGAGCAGAAGCTTCTCTTATTAGAAGCCTCGAGAATAGTGAGCTGGTAGTTTTTGGATGAAGATATGGTTGAGTACTACCATTTAGATCCCTTGATCTTACCTTTAGGGATATTACCTTTGGGATGAGGACCTTCTTCCCCCTTTGGTGGATCTCTAACTCCCTCTCCCTCACTATAAATTTGTTCTTCACTTTCCTCAATGGGTTGGTCATCACTGGTTGTCATTCTTCTTCTCAATTGTGCTTAGATGTTGCCATTTTTTTGAGAGAGGAAAGGAGAGCTTGTTAAGTTTGGATTGGACTTAGAACCATCCTGAAGGAGGCCGTCAACATCAAGTCACTAGTTGTATGCTTCCCTCTTTTATTTAATCATTAATACAAAGCGTTCTTTACTTCCCATAAGCTTGTCTATGATGGTTTTCTTAGTACAATACTCCTTGATATGTTGTATAACTTATATTGGAATGCATATGTTATGATCTCTTTTGTTTTCTTTTGATCTCTCTTGTAGCTATTTGGATGCAAGGAATAGCGAGGAGCAAACCTGGGAGCTAAGGGATCGAGATCATCATCAAAGGTCGAGCGCATAAGAGAGAGGTAGGCCATGTCCCTTTCTCATTTGTCATTCTGATTTAGTTTAGGGAAGTTTTCTTATTTTGTCATGGTTGTTACTAGACCCACACATTGGGCTAGAGGGGTCGCTTCTATCCATAGAAGGGATTGCCTAGATAACAAATTGGTGACTCTGCGGAGGAGTGTATAGCCTTTTCATATCTTCCTTCCATTTGGTCTTTTGATCAGTTTGACGAACCGTCGAATTACCTGTCATTTTGAGCCTGTATAGGTCTGCACCTTGAATTATCACTACTTTAGATTGTTAGTTCTAAATTGCTTGTTGGAATTCTCTTTATTTTTCCCAAATGTTCTCATCTAGAGTGCTTTTTCCTAGAACAGTCACACTGCCAGTGTGTTTTTCTTAATAACAACCACACTGAAACCCCTGTCAGCATAGATTTGACTATAAAAAATCACGTTGATCCCTGAGAATTGAGAAATTTTAGGGTTTCTGTCAAAGGGTCCAATGTTTCTTTACCTCTAAGGTCTTTCTCTATCCTGTATGCTTGGATTTGTCAGTGTATTGTCTTATTTTTTTTATTAATTTATGAAATTTGTCTCATTGGCTTTGAGTACTAGGAGTGAAAATATGATTGAGTTCTAGGGTTTCTAGTCAATTGGTCATCGCTTGATGCTTGCTTGTGTCCTTGATATATTGGTTTTGCTGATTGATTGAGCGTTTTTTTTTTTTTGGAAATCATTGACAAATATCATCTTTCATTTTCTGTAGCTTGTTTTTCAAAAGTTTCCTTTCAATTTGTATTAGGTTATTTGCATTGGAAAAGTCATTTTTGTTTTTAATCAAGCATAGATTACATTGTTTGATTTTCAAGATGAAAGAAGTGCATCGTAATTTGCTCAAAAAGAAAAGTGAAAATATTTTCATTTAGGTTCTTTTGAATCAATTCTCATATTGATTTGGTTGATGCATTAGTTGCATTAGATCATTTAAAAATCAAAAGAAAAGCATAATTCATATAAGTGCATTTTAGTGAAAAGTGAAATTATTTTACTTCAAACTGCATTTGGAAAGAAAAAAGTGTAAAGCTAGTTAGGGGCACTTTGTTTGCTGCATTATTGTTTGTTGCATCTTTGTTTGAGATTTCTTCCCTGACTAGTCTAGCTTTCATCGAATCAAAAAGTTTTCTTTTCTTATATAGTTGCATCATAGGTTTTCACGTGACATCATTTTGAGCCTTAGAACAAAAACTTAATTGAAGATAAACTTAAAATTTACCTCAATTAATCAAAGGAGCATTGGAACTTAACGCAAACATTTAGAGGTCTAGACTAGAGACATGTTCTGGTGTCTATAAACCTAGCATCTGTCATTATTTGCCAGCATTGTATCCTGAGGGTGATATCCCATTCCATGTACAGAAGTATATAGGATTGTTCTCCATTAATTTCAAGTATATCAAAGGAGCTCCATGTATGGCAAGTATATGGGAATGCTCTCATCGAACAGTTATGCATTAGACAACACTAACACATATTTTGCTCCCATGTACCATCGCGTATATATTGGGAGACCCCACTAGGTTGCTATCATGAAGCCACATGTAACCAAGTATTATGCCATGTATACCATGATACACTTGTTGGGTTGTGTTATATTCTTTCCACGACTAGCTACCTTAGCATCGATTGCGCAGCGGGGGGTTCACAAGGGGTTTGAGGGGGGCAAGTAGCCCCCCTCTATGGGGTATGGGGAAACGCCCCAGGGAAAATTTTTTTGGACCCTATATTAGGTTGGGTGGACCTATCTATGGTTTTGTGCATGGTTTTCACACATGGTTTTGGATGCGATGGTTTTCGGTCCATGGTATTGGATGCTTCAGCATGTATATATATGTATTGTAAGATTGGAAAGAATATAATGAAAAATCAAGCTAGTAGTCTCGGTTTTGGGATCCAGGGGAAAATCTCTATATATATTTGTTTTATGTGTTATGCTCTCGCCTTTGTTTATTTTCTATTTTTTAGAACGCGTATGCAGGTAATTTCTGTAGGGGGTCAAAACCTAAATTTGGTATCAGAGTTGTTTTGGCTTTTAGGGGACGAATTTGTTGCTGAGGGGTTTCGCTCAGGCCTGTGGTAGACCCTGTTTAGTGGGAGATTTGCAGGATCGATTCTGGTGGTGAAAGAAGATGACAAGCAGTGGAAAGATAGATATTCAAGAAATTTAATGGTCAGATTTTTGAGTTGTGGAAACTCAATATGGAGGATTTGTTGGTGGACAAAGATCAATGGATCGCGGTAGATCCAGGTACTAAACCAACGAGAGTGTCCAATGAAGAATGGAATAATTTGGATTGGAAGGCAAAGAGCACAATACGATTTTGTGTCTTAGATTCAATATTGTTGAATGTATCAAGGGAAGCTACGACAAAGGCTTTGTGGGAGAAGTTAGGGACTTTGTACCAATCTAAGTCTCTGGTGAATAAATTGTTCCTACGGAAAAATCTATATAACCTGAGGATGAAATATGGAGACTCAGTGACAGAGCATCTGAACTCATTTAATACCGTGGTAAGTCAGTTATTATTTATTGATATTAAAATTTTAGATGAAGATAAGTGCATCAGTTTTTTGTGTTCTCTACCAAATTTGTGGGATAGTCTGGTTATTGCAATAGGTAGTAATGCAACTGCCTTGAAGTTTGATGAAATAGTCTCATCCTTGTTGATGGAGGAGATTTAATGGAAAAATATAGAGAGCTAGAATGGTGATGCCTTGTATGTATGAGGTCGGTCCCAGAACAGAAACAAAAATAAGTCGTCGATTGGGAGTTCTAAATCTAGAGGAAGACTTAAATCTCCAGAAAAACCTATAAAGGTGTGCTGGAAATGCGGAAATGAAGGACACTACAAAAGGGACTGTAAATCTAAAGCTCCTGACAAATGAAAGGGATTTGATGATGCTCCTTCTGCAGAGGCAAAAACCACCTCAGTTGAAGGTGGGGATGTGTACTTGGCTTCTTCAAGTACACATGTAGATCATGAGGCATGGTTGATTGACTCAAGTGCATCCTTTCACTTCACTCCCCATA
>APFE031069518.1:0-31990 GCA_000404065.3 Pinus taeda | reverse complement strand
AGGATGGAAAACTCTGGAAAGAGGCCATGGTTGATGAAATGGCATCTTTGCACAAAAATGAGGCTTGGGATCTTGTGGAGTTGTCGGCTGGAAGGAAACCCATTGGCACCAAATGGGTGTTCAAGAAGAAGACAAATGCAGAAGGAAAGGTGGAGAAATACAAAGCTTGGTTGGTAGCAAAAGGTTATTCCCAAGTGTCAGGAATTGATTTTGGTGATGTTTTTTCTCCTATTGTCAAGGTAGCTTCTATTAGATTATTTTTATTTATTGTCGTTTGTTTTGATTTTAAGGTAGAACAGATGGATGTGAAGACAACATTTCTTCACGAGGATCTGGAAGAGGAGATCTACATGAAGTAACCTGAAGGCTTTGCGGTGAAGGGTAAGAATGAACTGGTATGCAAGTTAAAGAAGTCTCTGTATGGGCTAAAACAGTCACCAAGGATGTGGTATCAGAAATTTGATACATTTATACGGGGACTTAGCTTCACCAGAAGCAAAGCAGATCATTGTGTGTATTTTAAATTGATTGGTGACCATGTTATTTATCTGTTTTTTAATGTGGATGACATATTGCTTGTTGGAAATGACAAATAAATTATCCAGGATTTGAAGACCCAATTGTCCTCCAAATTCGACATGAAAGATCTTGGTGCTGCAAAATATATTTTGGGCATGGAAATTAAAAGAGATTGGGCAAAGAGGAAGCTCTGGTTAAACCAGAGGAAGTATGTCAAGACAATATTGCAGAGGTTTAATATGTAGGATAGTAAACAGGTGAAGGTTCCTATTCTTGTAGGTATAAAGTTATCTACTAAACAGTGTCCCAAGACACAAGAAGAGTAAGAGGACATGTCCCGTGTTCCATATGTAAGTGCAGTCAGTAGACTAATGTATGTGATGGTCTGTACTAGACCAAACATTGCACATGTAGTGGGAGTATTGAGCAAGTTTATGTCAAAATTACGGAAGGAGCATTGGAAAACACTAAAGCCGATTTTCAAGTATTTGTGTGGCACTAGTGATTATGGTTTGGGCTACCAGGGAAGACCAAGATTGGACAGAGTTTGGATATTTGTGGGTTTGTTGATGCAGACTAGGCTAGAGATTTGGATTGGAGAAGATATACAAGTGGGTATGTTGTTAACCTATTTGGAGGTGCAGTCAGTTGGATGAGTAAAAAATAATTGGTGGTGGCACTATCAACTACAGAGGTAGAATACGTGGCAGCCACTCATGCAAGCAAGGGAGCAGTTTGGTTGCATAGATTGCGTTCAAGTATGGGGTTAGTATAGGGAGCTATAAGGATAGACTATGATAGCTGAAGTGCAATTTTCTTGGCAAAGAACCCTACTTACCATTCAAAGACAAAGCACTTTGATTTCCAATATCACTTTATAGGTATATGATAGAAGACAAAAAGATGTTGTTGGTAAAGGTGGACACTTTGAAGAATACTGCAAATGCATTGACAAAAGTTGTGAGCTCTGAGAAGTTCTCTTAGTGTAGAGAAATAATGGGCATTGTAGGGTTGGATAAATGACTAAGATCTCTTGTGGCCTCCTGTGGAAAGAAAACAACAAGTGGGAGAATATTGGGTTGTGTTATATTCCTTCCATGACTAGCAACCCTAGTTAACTAAGGGGTTAGAGGGCAGGCGGAGCCGCCCTTTCATTGCGCCAATTGCACAGCGGGGGGGTCACAAGGGGGTGGCATCCCCCCCTGTCTACGGGGTTTTAGGGGGGGCAGGTAGCCCCCATCTACGAGGTTTGAGGCAGCACCCCAGGGAAAAAAAGATTGGACCCTATATTAGGTTGGGCGGACCTACCTATAGTTTTGTGCATGGTTTTCGCACATGGTTTTGGACGCGATGATTTTTGGTCCATGGTATTGGATGCTTCAGCATGTATATATATGTATTGTAACATTGAAAGGAATATAATGAAAAATCAAGATGGTAGTCCCAGTTCTAGGATCTAGGGGAAAATCTATGTGTACTTTTGTTCTATGTGTTCTGCTCTCGCCTTTGTTTATTTTCTATTTTTTAGAATTCGTATGTAGGTAATTTTTGTATGGGGTTAAAACCTACAACATTGAACATAGCATTTAAAGAGATTGGTTGACATAAGTTAAGTTCTTGGTTCTACCAAGGTGTATATTGCAGTTCATGGTTGCTTGGTAAACCATCATGCTTAGTTACCCTTTTTTTATTTTTTTGTTGTTAATTTCTAAAATTAATTGACTGCGGAATAATATCCTTCCTGTGGAAATACTCCTTAGTATATCTTAGGTTGAGACTAATGGCAACAGTTCCTAAGTCTACCAACCAAGGAAACCCCTCTAATGTGAATCCTATTCCTTTTCCTTCTTTTGGAAATGTTGGTGCTCCCTATATGGCAACGTTGTCCCTTCCTAGATTTACCATTGATTTCTCAAATTGGTTATTTTTGACCCCTATGGTTCCAAATGTCCAAACTTCTCCTCAGCCAGGCTCTCCTCCAATTGATCTCAAATTTGACCCATTTCCTTCTTCGCTCATTCAGTCTTCTTCCTCTTCTTCTTCTTTGTCTAGTGAAAACATGCAAGTTAGTACCCAAGTGGATAAGAAGAATAACAAAAGGAAGGTTAAGAAGAAGAAAAATAAGCAAAAGTCCAACCAAACAATCATTGCTACTGATGCAGCTAATGTTGAAAAATCTTCCAATCAGCCTCGGAAAGTGAAATTCCCTTTCATGTTATGTAAGGGTCACCACCTTCTTAGATATTGTATTGGTATTGCCAAGGTCTTAGAAGTGTGGTCCATAGGTTCACATCAACCTTTGGAGATCATGCTGGTGATAAACCTTCAACTAGTGATAGTAAAACCCATGGGAAAAAGGGAAAGGTCATTCCATATAGGTTATCTCAAGGGAATCATCTTATTGACCTTTGTCCTTATATGGATGAAGCCTCTAAAGTATTGGATAACCTTTCCGCTTCTCAATCTCATCTTCCGACTGGTTATCAAAATATTTCCCGTAATCCTCCACTAGTTGATCAAGTGATTGATTAGAGTTCATATCTAATCAATCCCACTCTCTCTAAAAGTGAATCCCATGATTATATTCCCAACCAAACATTGGTTGAGAAAATGGTAAACTAGATTCCACCTTCAGTTAATCGTGTCTATCATGTAGAGAGTGAAGTTTGTACCACTCAAGTTCTTTTGGTTTCTTCAGATTCCAAATAATTAGGGGTGATCCTCCTATTCCCATAGGACATGGGAGCGATATTCCTATTCCCACGGTATTGGGGGGTGATCCTCTCGTTCCCTTAATGCAAGTGGGTAGTCCTCCCATTTCGATGGCATCGTCTCCAAGTAGTTTAGTCACTTTCTTTGATTGGATTCGTTGGCAAGATATCGTCTTCCTTCTTATGTGCCTTTTTATATCACAGTACACGCTTATAATATACCCATACCAGGCACAATAATAGATGAAGGTGTATTTGTTAGTATTCTATCTTCAACAACTTGGAAAGCTTTACGTTCTCCGCAGCTTGTGCCCGTTACCCAAAATCTGTTAGCTTTTAATAGAGGAACCAGTCAACCGTTAGGGATCCTTCCTAAGTTGTCTATTACTTTGGGAGGAAAATTTGTCTATCTTGATGCGATGATTGTCCAAGGCCATTTGGATTTTAATTTCCTCCTCGGTCGTGACTATGTTTATGTCATAAGAGCTCTTGTCTCTTCTCGCTTTCTTGTTATATGTCTCCCGCGTGAAGGAAGAATTGTGACCATTGATCAGATTTTGTTCATCGGTCCTAATTTAACTCCCGATCAACCATCTTCTCTAAATGGTCCTTGCATGCAAGTGGTATCACCCCGCCATAGGTTAATTATGTGGCCACTTGTTCCATGCCCATGTTTACTAATGATCTAGTCAGTGATATACTACACCATGTACTGAGGGCATTGAAGCTTGATCTTTCCATTAGATCCCTTAACATGTATCCCTTCCAGAGTGTTGTTCTGCCATTTGATCAGAACCTCTTGGAAGTTATAACCTCTTATAGGCCGTGATCAAGGTGTCATGAGGATAGTTATTTTACCATGTCAACTAATGAGGCTCATCAATAGGTAATTTATATGGGCCTTCATGCCACTCTCCAGCTTATTAAAATCAACTTTTCTCACATTTCTTTATATATTTTATTATATTTTTCTTAGTGAGAAGGGTATAGGTGAGATGTTATGTCACGTGGCATAATGTGCATTAATTGCAGGATTTGGGGCAGTTTTGGGCTAATTTAAATGCAGGAACTTGAAGCAGACAAGAAAGAGGGATTATAGGAGATTTGGTCTCCCTCCTTAATTCCTCAATCACTCGAAGGTTCCTCCACCAGATCTCATTAGCTCGAAGGTACAAGAAGCCAAGCCAACTGAGTTCATTGGCAACCAAGCTAGTGATAGTTGAAAACAAGTCAACCTCAAGTTTGGGAGCCAAGCCTCCCAAATTTTTAGGAATTTGTTGGTAGCTTATTTGTATAAATAAGAAGGCCTACGGCCTCATTAGGATTTGACTTTTTAATGTAGCCAAGAGGCAATTTGGAGCTAAGATATTACGATTGTTAGTCTCATGTTATTTTTGACAATTTTATGATAATGAAAAGGGTTTCTTTGATCTAGCACTAATTTGACGTAGAGGGTTTAAGCTCTTGGATTAGGGCCTAGCCCTAGTAGTAGAGGTTCCTATTTTTGTACATGTATTCTATATTATAATCATAGATTAGCTACTGAAGTTATCTCTTCTTTGCTTGATTTACAAGTCTTTGAATGATTGGTTAGTTTTCCTTCCATTAGTTGGAGAAGTAGATCAGTTTGACAATAGTGAAGGAAAATAATTTAGAAAATCTTGTGACATTGGGCTCTTCCTAATCTCCCTCATGGGATCATGGTTTGAGGGCCCCACACTCACAACCCCAAAAACATATTTATCTTTTGATCATTACATAGCTTAGGATTTCTTGTAGAGTAGATCATTGTTTATGATTCCTTAGAAGCACTTGCAATCGTCACTTTGTTTTCTTGAGTTTGTTGTAGATTAGAAAGCATTCCATTCCATAGATTTAAGCCATTAGCCATCAATAAATTAGTTTCTCAAATTCAAATCATCTTTTCCACATTTACATAAAGTTGTGCATGAATGAAGAAGAGAATATGTGTTGTTGAAGGAGTTGTTGATCTATAGGTAGGAACTCATTCCACCAGCCTCATCTAAGTCTACTCCACCTCTCACCCAATCCTACCAACCACTAATTCAAATTTAGGTTTTGTAGCCACCATGGACAGCCACCTTGAGTGAATCCAACCATCCTGGAGAGTTGGGTTGGCCCTTGGGTGGTGTGCACCTTCCCCATACCGTATTCCACCATCATACATCCTCCCAACACTTTCTTTCACCTTCCCTACCGTCCTATAGATTTCAGCTAAGTTTCCTATAGTAAATCAAGACATTCTGTAGTAACTATAAGAAATCATGTAGCTACTACACGAAACCATGTAGCAACCTATTTTAGACTGTTTTGGGAAGAAATGATGATCATATCCTAGGTTATGCCTTCAAATTGACTTCCATACCCCTAAATGTCATTTTGGGCCAGCTTTCCCATACATTCCTCCTCTCCAAAAGATCGTATTATTAGCTTAGTATTTACATTTCTAAACTGAAAACCAAAATACTATTTTCTGCAATGTTTAGCTAGTGCATGCATACATCAGTAACAGCAATTCTAGGATAATTTCAATGCCTACTTAGTCCATATATATAGATGATAGAATGAAAGGTTAAAATTCGGTCTTTTCTACAAGTAATGTGTGTTAATTCTTAGCTAGGTAATTTCATGTCATTCCATAGCACTTTCTATTCAAAACTTTCATTTCCTTAAAATAGGTAAGAATTTAATTTTTGCATTAAGGATAACTTTACATTCACTGCCAGTAGTCATCCTCCTTCTATTCAACAGAAGACTGGTTTGAGAAACCCTAGTGGTCTATCGCCCCAATTGCGAAGTGATAAGAGTAGATTGTTGCATCTACTATGCATATAGCACTGTCACCTCCAAGTTTGTATGAACCTCGGGTTGATAAAGTAAAGTTGGTCATCCTAGGAGTTGTAGCATCCTTGCTTCAATACTGGGGCTCATCACTTTTTGGCATCGTTTCCGGGGAGGTGTCTAGGTAGATGTAATTTATGCTTTCCTTTCTATTTGAAATTCAGTGAATAGATGTAATTTTTGCTTTCCTTTCTATTTGACATTCAGTAAATAGATGTAATTTCTACTTTCCTTTTGTTTTTCATTCAATAGATAGTTACGATTTCTTCTTTCTTTCCATTTTGCAAGTAATTCCATTCAATAAATAGATTCAATTTCTTCTTTCTTTCCATTGCGCAAGTAGTTCTGAAGAAAACCCTAAAATAAAAAAAATAAAAAAAAATTATTTCATGTCTCTTAGGAGTAGAGACAACTTAGGAAAAAAAATTCCAAATACCCCCACACCATCAAATAGCCAACCTTCCCTCTTCTTCAGTAGCTATGAGCTAGAGGACCCATTAGGTGAACAACCTGAGATATTTGAAGAGCCTATTAGGGAAGAAGAAGAAGAAACCATCCCACCAACCTACAACATGGCCGAAAACAGAAATGGGATTAAAAATAGAAATGGATCTGAAAACAAAACTGAGGGTGCTTTTCCCTTTAGAGAAACTAATGGAGATGCTAGGATGAAAAACAAAAGCCCCTATGCCCTTCATCACTTCCATGACTTAACTTCAGAGGACCCTGATACATTTTTGTTTGAGTTTGCTATCATCTACAGAACTTATAGTTATACATCTGATGACCAGAAGTTAAAATTGTTCCCATACACCCTCAAGGATGCAACCTTGCACTGGTTCATGGGTTTGCGTGGGGACAACATCACTACCTAGGCTCAAATGTAGCAAGCTTTCAATAACAAGTACAGGGATTATTGTAGGTCCAAAGACACCAAAGAGGACATCTTTAGAATGACCTTGGTACATGATGAATCTTTGGAAGATTATGAGGAAAGGTTCCAACTCAGCTACAAAAGGTCCAAATTCACCCTTGATCCTGAATCACTCAAGTTATTCCTTCTTAGATGGATCAAGGAAGATCTCCTAGAAACCATAAACATGTTGTTGAGAGGGGACATCTACCAGTTATCTTTTCATGATATCAAGATAGTTTTCAAAAATCATTCTAGGGCAACCAAAAAGAATGGAGGGGCTAGTCAAGCTTTGGCTAGTTCATCCTCCTCCAGCACATCCATCAAAAATAAAATTGGGAACATCTTGGAATACTTTAAGAGTGAAATGTTTCATACCCTTTCTCTACAAATGGACACCATGAAGATCAAGAGGAAGCAGGAGGAAGCAGAAAGAGCCTTAGCTATCATTTTCTTTAGATGCACCATAAGGCACCATAGAAATGAATGTCCATTGAATATTATAGAGATCTACTCGGTCTGTGAGGAAAACCACTACCGAGAAAAGTGCCCTTCTCTGCCTAGATTGAAAGTTGTGTATTAAGGAACTGAAGGTGTGACTAAACAACTCTGCTATATCAACCAAAGGAGGCCTCAAGGACCTCGACCATACCAGTCAGAATGCAAGGGGCATCCTATTCATATTACAACTCCAAACAAATTCATCCATTCATCCTTGGTGTCATCCTTCTCATCCTTCATGGTCCACACCTTCTCCCTGGTCTTATGCACCTCAATACCATTCCCAACCTACCAATCAATCATTTTAGCCATATGCTCCCCCACGACCTTAGTGGAATACACCATCATAGGGGTCAAGGCCTCCATACAACCAATCTCTAGTCTTACTCCCTCAACCTCCATCTCAACCACATCTCCTTCACCCTACTCCACCTAAGAAACCTCATATTCCTGCTCAGCCAAATATGAACCTGAACAACAAACAAGCACAATAGGTCTATATAGGAGAGACATCCTACCCTGCCTATGTTGTGGAAATTCAAGAAATCAACCTTAGGTTTGGAAGAGTGCTTCTAGATAACCAACCTCTATCTCCACTCGAGGATCTTGAAGAGGGAAACAAAGAGAGTGTTCCCCAATCCAATCCACTTCCTTTTCCTAAAATACTAATCAATCCTAGCTAGCACACCCTAGAAGAGATTGAACTTCTGATTGAATTGAAAAATTTGTGTGTTCAGATCCCACTCCTCCAAGTTATCAAGGATGTCCCCATATACAAAAGGTTAATCAAGGATAAATTCTTCAAATATCCTAGGAGGATAAATAAATATGCCCCTACTATTAATGTCATTGGACATTTGTTTGACTTAATGTTGGGGAGATTGATTTGCCTGAAGTATCTAGACCCTGGAAGTCTTGCGGTAGATGTGCACATTGATGGTATCATTGTCCCCCATACCTTGATTGATCTTGGGTATGCCATCAATGTGATGACTAAGGATACCATGCTTAAACTGAATCTCCAAGAATCATTAAGGAACACCACAACAACCTTGTAGCTTGTAAACAGATCCACAGTAGCTCCTGAGGGAGTTGTTGAGGATGTGATGGTCTCCATTGATTTCTAGGAATACCCTGCTGACTTCTTAGTTCTCCAAATGGTTATCCCCTCATCCTTGGAAGGCCATGGCTATTTATTATTGATGCTTACATAAGTAGCTGGGTCAGGAATATGACCATTAAAATAGGCATTTGTCCAAACAATTGGTCTTGTACCCTCTTGCTCAGTCATCTCTAGAACATGACTTACCCTTATGGTTGGAAGAGGAGGAAAAATATGAAGTCTATTATGCCACATCTTACCCAATATATACCCTAGATGCTACTATAGGAGGGGGGCAACCTAATGAAGATGACCTGATTGATAAAATCCTCCATAATCAGCCCCCCAACATCATGTATATTGATGAGTTTGTAAAGAAATCTTAAGATAACCCTTGGACTAATTTGTGCCTAGCTGACTCAAGTCCTATTCATGTCAAGATGATATAATTTTGTCTATATAAAACATTGAAAATCAACCCCTCTCTCTCTACAAATCAGGAGAAGGAGTTATGTGACATGCTAAGAGAGCTTCTGGATGCATTTGCCAGGAGTTATAAGGAAATTAAGGGACTGCACCCTTCGATGTGTACTCACCACATTTACATCAAGGAAGGCTAAAAGTTAGTGTGCCAACCTCAGAGGAGAATGAACCCATCCCTCAAATACATAGTTAAAGAAGAACTACAAAAGTTGTTGGATGTACGGTTCATTTATCCCATCTCAAATAGTGAATAGGTGTCTCCTCTAGTTCTAGTCCCAAAGAAGAATGGAAAATGGTGTTGTTAGCACCTAAATCTGCCTAAGGCTGAAAGAAGGCAAAATTCAGGGTAACCACAAACTGCGCTCAGTCTGGTAGCTAGCCCTACCAGAACAGGAGAGGGCTCTCTCCGAGTCACACTCAGTGAATAGATAAACGAAAAGGACTGAGATGACTTTCAAACGAACTATTTATCTTAGGCTAGTCAGTGAAAATGAAAATAAGGAGTGACTTTTATGAATGACTCTGTTTCTGGGATGTTATGGGACCACTGGACCTCAATGAACAGAGAATTTAACATAAGGCATAGATTATTTCGTGAGGCAAGGTAGGCAGAAAGCATAGCAATTTAGTTTTAAGGTATGGCGGAATGGAGAGATTGATTAAGAAGGTGAAAAGGGCATGGACAACATGAATCCTTTTCAACAGAAGAATGAACACTGTACATGAAATTTTCCCACAGGTAAAGCAATAGAATTGAATTCTACCTTATCTCACTCGAAAAATTTCACCATAAATGAATACGAAATGAAACTATGGAACATAACAAAGAAATGGAGAGATTTATTAAGAAGGTGAAAAGGGCATGGACAACATGAATCCTTTTCAATAGAAGAATGAAACACTGCACATGAAATTTTCCCACAGGTAGAGCAATAAAATTGAATTATACCTAATCTCATTCGAAAAATTTCACCAGAAATGAATACGAAATGAACTATGAAACATAACAAGATACATAAGAAACACATTTGCTACACTCAAAACCACATGAATCTCATGAAACAGAGTTGTTTCCTTTCATTAATCCTCTGTAAAAGTATACAGTGCAGAAACAAAGTTTCTTTCCCACAACCTCCCAGAAGTTACAAGCCAACCAACCCTTTGCAAATAACTTGCATAAAATATATAGAATGTATGAGGAAGAGATAGAATGCCCAGGGGTTGGGAAGACTCAAATCATTTCAAAATGGAGATGGAGAGCCAACCATCAGCTACAAGTGCAGTGCTCTCAAGTATGACATTTGGCTGGGGTGACCCTTTGCATTCCTTTTCCACTTGGATAGATGCCCATCTGGACAGAAAACTCTTTAAATGCCACCTTTGGTGCCAAAAAACTGAAGTGTAGATGACCAGGCCCACTTGGAGAAGTCATGACCCGAAATCTCGCGAAACGGGAGCAAATTGGCAGTTTTTTCCTTTGTGCGTCGCGCCAAATTCTCTGTGTATCACGCCACTTTGGAGCCCGTTTTGGGGCACTTGCAGGTGTCCAAAATGTTCCCAAGTGGGCTTGTTGGAAATCCTATCCTGTCTACTTTCTAACCCCACTAGAATTTCCAAATTTGATGCTCATTTTCCCCTCCAAATCTTCATTCTCCCAAGACTGCTTTCTGTGTCAAAAAAGTGGCAAAGAGGCCATTTTTGGACGTTTTTTGACCTTTAAGAGGCCCAGATCTTGTCACAATTTCTTGGCCGGACACCAATAGTCATATTTTTTGATGTTGAATCCAAATATGCAAGCCATTCCTCGATTAGAGCCCTAGAATTTTAGCGCCGCGCCAGTGGCACGGCACACAGGGAGGAATTTTCCGTTTTGCGTCCAAAAATTTGCTTGTGACCAAAATTTGCCCAAATTTTTTGAAATTTGGGTTGGAGGTTCCCTATGAAGTGCTATGCTATGCCAAGGAAGCCTCAGCCAATATTCGAAGCCGATCTTGCTCCTTTGCCTCCTTTGCCTCCTTTGCCTCTTTTGTCGCTTTGCTCAATTTTGCCTTTAAGCTCCTGATTCTTGCTTTGGAGCTCATGTTTCGAGCCTGGTAGTGATGATTCATGCACCTCAGCATGTCTCTCTCCCTGTTAGCTTTATCCAACCACTACTCCAAGTGTAGATTGACCCGATCCAACCAAGACTCATGGTCGTTGTTGATCTCTTGCTCCAAGGTAGTGAGCTCGATCCCTCTCTGTTGGACAGCTTGTCGATTTTCACGAATCCTTTGCAGCTCCATGATCATCTGTTGGTCCTCAAGCTATTTGTTTCTTTGCTCTATATACTTGATGACCCATCTGGCCCTCTCAAAATTGAGTATTAAGTCTTTGATTTCTGTGTCCTGCTCCCGAATGGTCATCCTAAGTTTGGAATTCTCTGCCTCTGTCTCTTCATCCGGAATGAGGATGACACCAATCTCTTGTGCACCTGATGTCCCCTCGTCCTACACTGGCTCCTTGCCCTTACCCTACTCCTATGGCGCTGATGTCGAAAGCGAGGCCCCTTCCACCCCGGGTGGAGATAACACTCACTTTGCTGCTGTGAACAACAGTCTACTACCCTTCTGGTATGTGATGTATGCTGGCATGGTGACAGTCTCATGGCACTCAAACTAATGTGAAGGACCCCCCACCTCATGCTCTGCCTCTGATACCACCGGTGGAGCGCTGAAGAAATCACGGGAGATGAAATCCTCCGAAGTAATACCCTGCAATCCTAACTGATGGTCCACCAAAATCCGGATGAGAGCAAAATGATAGACATTGTTTAGCTGTTGTCGAGGGGTCTTGCACTGCATGAAGTTTTTCATCTTCTCAATGTTGTTGCAAATGAAAAATGGGAGGCTCATCATCTGCACCCGAGTGAAGTGCATGAGCAACCTGATGTGATATGCATAAAGGCATGAAAACCTCCCCTCGCAACTGAAATACTTCATGATCAATCTCATGAGTGGGGCATACTCATCTCTCAAAAATCTGAATGGAAAAACTCTGGTGAGCTGGCTCAAGCAGTTGTTCTTGATGTAAGGCTCATAATGATGCCTCTCCACCTTCTTTTTCTTATGCCACTACTCTCCAATGTTCGGTATCCCTGTTTCCACTGATATGGTTTCTGGTGTCAAGGTGAAAGCGACCCCAGCCAGGACGGATTGACCTCCCTATAGATGAAGTGCAAAAAGGTGGGCCAACTATGATGGACTTTGACGTTTGCCACCCTTTGACAAAATTCATAACATGCCAAGTGTTGGAAACAAGACATGGCAAGCGGGCATGCCTGCAGCTCAGTGAGGGTGTTTGGCTCATCTCTAAGATGTCTACCACTCCGGTGATGTCTCCTATGGGCCCTCTCTCCTGAAGATGTGTCACTATGGGTCCCCTCCTCATACTCTGATGAATTTTCTGATGCCATTATTGCTACTTGTACCCTGAGTTTTATGCTGCCCTCTGAATCTAATGAAACTAATAGATGCTCTGAAAATTTGTCACCAAGGGGACAATAAAACAGGGAGTGTTAGGAGGGGAATGATGAAAGGGGAATAGGGGTTTAAAAGGAGAAATTTATCAGGGATTTGGGAGTGTTCTTTGGGTATGGTATTGATGGGGTAGGGTTTGAATTTATTTTGGTAGGGTTTGGGTTTTTTGAGTCATAGGAGGAGGGGGAAAAAGGAATATGATTACAGTGGTGTTAGGTTGATGATAAGGGGAAAATAATGCAGGGAAAATGGTGATAGGGGTAGGGTAGGAGAACACTTTGACAACACTGTTACTGTAGCAAAAACCCTAGGAGCTTGATTTCTTTGTGTCTTCCTTTGTTTACTAAAAAAAAAAAATTGGCATTAGATTTATACTCATCAAAATCATGGTATTCTTCTCAAGTTTAATGCCAAGAGTGAAGGTAGTTGGTCTACCTCTCAAGTTTGATAGGCATTCACAAAATTTTAGGCAAATTGGTGGTTTTCTGGGCTTATATCTCAGTGCGCCGCGCGCTCTGAGTGTCCCGCACCAGTGGCATTTTTACACTGTGAACCGACTCCCATTGTGCCGCGCACAATGAGTGCGCCGCGCCTCCTTGTGTGTGCATCACGTACCCAGAATTTCACCATGAATTTCTTGCAGAGATAGGGAAATGGTTATGTAGTGGTTTTAGGGTGGGGTTCTTAGGAAAAATGGTCAAGGGGAGATAAGAAAGATGATGGGTGAGGGGACAAGGGGAGTGGAGTGAAACCTTGGTGCTATCATCACATTTTTGCAACCCTAGCCATCATTTTCTTGGTGATGTTTTTCATGTTTGACCTTATGCTTTTGGGTGACATTTAAACATCTCATAAACACCATATCAATGACAAAATTGATGGATAAGAGGTGTCCACAGGGCCTACCTCTTGTTTTTCTAGCCTTCACCAAGACTTGAAGCAGTTTGGCAATTTTTTATGCCCCTGGATGTGTGTGTCGCATGTCAAGCCCAGTGCGCCGCGCCCTCTCTGTGCACCGCGCTCCTTGGTGTATGCGCCACACCCTCGAAATCCAACTCTCACTCCCTCAAATGCTCACAATTTCGCTTTCTCACCTTTGAAATGCTTTCTCGAAGTCTTGTAAGAGCACAATGGCTTTTATTTGGGCAAAACATGTATTTATAGCCTTGGAGGAGATGGGTTTGATTTTTGCCTCTTTGAAAACCCCCTTTTCTATGTTTGTGTTTTGCACTTTTTTCATTGACTTTAAAACACCCTGATTTTCATTTTTCTATGAAATTTGGGCTCTCATGATGGGATTTTCGATATTGCTTTGCGGGGACTATGTGACTGGGAATTTGGCCATAGAAACCATGACTGCATCTGAAAAATCAACTTGTGCGTTTTTGGAAAATTTTGTCATAACTAACCTTGTTTGACTTTTCTTCAAAAAAGAGTTTTGAAGAAGAGTCGATGTCTCTTCAGGTGATGATGAAGCTTTCTGGACCATAGCTGTATAAGGTATTCCCCTAACTTGAATGGCTTGTTCGGGACATGTTTTTCAAAGACCAATTTGACGATTTCCTAGACACAATCATAAAAAATGACTTTGTCCTGTAATATGACCAAACCTTGACTATCATGAATTTCAGTGATTATGGACCAAGCCCTGAACCAGCAGGGGCCAGACATGAGGGAAAATGACTAGCATGACTTTCTCCGTCAGATCATGGCATGTCCCTAGCGAAATGCAGCTGATCGAATAGAGCGGGACACCTAAAATTGAAATGCACAAAGAGTTTTGATCTCTGACGGAGGGCTGACCGGACCGACTCTAACAGGTGGATCTGTGTGTACTATAGAGAGTAAAACAAGCCACCAAGAAAGAACATTTCCCTCTACCTTTCATTGATCAAGTCTTGGATGGTCTTGTAGGAAAGAAGTTCTTCTCTTTCCTGGATGGATTCAATGGTTATAATCAGATCCAGACTAGCCCAGAGGACCAAGATAAAACCACTTTCACTTATCCTTGGGGTACCTTTTCTTATAGGGTACTTCCCTTTGGGTTATGTAATTCCCTTTCCACTTTTCATAGGGTTGTTCTAAGCATCTTTGTAGAGCTAGTCCATGACTCTATAGAAATCTATATTTATGATTTCACTTCCTATGGGTGTGATTTCCTAGAGGCTCTCTCTAACTTGGGGAAAGTGTTAAATAAGTGCATTAAAATGAACCTATCCCTTGGTCCTGAGAAGTGTGAGTTCTTGATGAATGTAGGGACTATTCTAGGTCACTCAATATCCCAGGAAGTACTACAAGTGGACCCAAATAAAATTTCTATCATAAAGAGGGTCCCTACTCCTTAGAAGCAAAGGGATGTCAGAAGTTTCTTGGGCTTAGTTGGATACTATAGGAGATTCATAAAGGACTTCAGCAAATTAGCCTCACCTTTGTTTGGACTATTGGCCAAGGACTCTGAATTTTACTGGTCAGAAAGTTACCAAGATGCCCTAGAAACCGTAAAGGACAAATTGACTATTGCACCCATACTTCGAGGCCCAAATTGGGCTCTTCCTTTCCACATACATGTTGATGCCTCTAACAAAGCTATAGGAGCATCTCTAGGCTAGATAGATGACAAGTTTCCTTATGCCATTTACTTCATTAGAAAAAAAAAATTCCAAGGTTGAATTGAACTATACTGTGACTGAAAAGATCTCCTAGCTGTTGTCCATTCCTTGAATAAATTTAAACAATACAACACTGGTTACTAGACCTTTTTAGATACTGACCATGCTACTATTAAATATTTTATGAACAAGCCTGGTGTGAATGCTAGAATCATTAGATGGTTTCTTTTATTACAACAGTTTGATCTAACTATCATTGATAAGCCTAGTAGAGAAAATGTAGTTGCAAATTTTTTGTCTAAACTTGTTTTTCCTGTAGGTGAGGAAGGAATGTTTGATGATTAGTTGCGATATGAGAATTTATTTTCTATTTCATTTCTTCTCTATTTTTTGATGACATATCCAACTACCTAGTGGTTTCACAGTTCCCTCCAAATCCATCCTCTAAGGAAAAAGCATAATTATAATAAAGAGCACCCCGTTCACTTGGATTGGGGGAAATCTCTTCAAGCTAGGCCCAAATCAAACTTTGAGGAGATGTGTTAGGGAGGAGGAGTTGTTTTACATCCTTCTGACCTATCATGATAGGCCTTGTGGAGGTCACTTTACAGCCAAGAGGACAGCCTTCAAGGTACTGCAAATTGGCTACTACTGGCCCAATCTCCACCAAGATGCAAGAAGATACACCAGTAAATGTGATCAATGCCAAAGAATGGGGAAAACTACTCCCAAGGATGAAATTCCTTTGCAACCTCAAGTGACTCTTGTGTCATTTGATAAGTGGGCCATGGATTTGATTTGGCCCATTGATCCACCATTAGGGCAGAAAAGTACATAATTGTATGCACTGATTATCTAAAAAAGTGGGTTGAAACCAAGGTTGTGAAGGTAGAAACAAAAGAGAAAGTGGATGAGTTATTAAGGGAGAATGTAATTTACAAATTTGGGTACCCTAGAGAGCTAGTCACTAATCAGGGAGATCAATTCACATCACACCTGATTGAGAATTTGTTGAGGCAGCATAAGATCAACCACAGGAAGTCAATTTCTTATCATCCTTAGGCCAATGGACAATTAGAGGTTACTAATATAGCATTGGAAGGCATTCTCACCAAGGTTATGAGAAGAAACAAAAAATATTGGGCTAACAGACTAGTGGAGGCCACTTGGGCCTACAATACAACCTAGAAGACAACCACTAGCTTCACCCCTCATGACTTGGTCTATGGAAAGAAGGCTCTACTATCCATTGAGTTTGAATACAACACTTTGAGAATGGAACCACAGTTGGATTTGGATGTTACAAAGGCACAACAAGAGAGGCTGCTCTAGCTCAATGGTTTGGATGAATTCAATAAGCAGGCCCTCCTACACAGAAATTATTCAAGTACAAAGAAAGGTTTGGCATGACAGAAACATCAAAGACAAAGTTTTTGAAGAAGGAGATTGGGCTCTTCTCTATGACTCTGGATTCAAGGAATTCAAAGGAAAATAAATGACCAGGTGGTTGGGCCCATATATGATAGAAAAGTTCCATGACAATGGGATGTGAAAATAAGGACCATTAATGAAAAAGGTATCCCCTTTCTTGTCAATGGATACAGATTGAAAGCCTAGAAAAGACCTCTATCAAGTAAAGAGTTCATCAGTACCATCAGTAAGGAAGTTAATGTGCTTAGAAGTGTCTCATCTTCTAGCTCATCAAATTCTTGAAGATAATTTTTTATTTTTGTAAAAAATGAAAAAAACGATAAGGGACCCAGGTGAAAACCTCTATGAGGCACAAGAGGCCAACTTTTGGGTTGAAAACCTCCTTGCGGCAGCCTAAGAGTGAAAAAAAAAGGAAAATAAAAAGATCCTTGGCTGAAAACCTCCCTTAAGGCACCCAGGGTAGGAAAACAGGTTGAAAACCTCCTTTGAGGTGACCTGTGTGTCTTTCAAAAAAAAATAGAGAAAAGAAAAAACAAAATGCGTGGCAGGGACCTCAAACCTACCCACTAATAAAATTCTATGATTTCTTCAAGTTTTTAAAGGAAACAAAGGACTCATATTTCAAGGGAAATCAAACCATGAATCACCCCATTATTGCTTCATTCACCCCTCATATCTTCCATGCCTACTATGTCTCCTTCGTCCATCCTCACTTCCAAGCATCAAAAACCATTGTTTATGCAGTTTTTTGACTTCTACAAGGTTTCCTATAGTTACTATAGGAGTTTCCTATAGTACTACAGGATGCCTTGAAACACTACAGGAATGAAGTCCCAATTGGAAAATTATGATGCAAGCCTATTCTAGGTTGAAAGAGGGGGCCATGCACCTCACCACCTCTCACCCAACACTAGCTCATGACCATACCAACCTTTGTGTCCATCAACAACCACTCAAAAAATATGAAAAAATACACACACAAAAAAAGAGAAAAAAAAAAGAGTACAAGGGACATGCCATCACTGGCCAACCTCACCTACCACTGCGTCTCCTACATTTCCATAATTTCACTCCTACAACACCACCCATACCTCCTCCAAGTGAAAAACAAATGATGAAAAAATGCAGCTACAGGATTTCCTGTAGTAACTACAGGAAACCTTGTAGCAATCTGTGTTATCACAGTAGTAGTTTCTCCATGCATTCTCCTTCACCATCCATGCAAGTAAAGAGCTCCATCACCCCTGAAGACATTATGACACCTATCCATAGCTCAGAAATAGTAGCAGGGACCAAGCACCTACACAACAACAACAAAGACGACAACTACATCAGCTTGAAGAATCAACAGAAAATGGACCTGGGAAAAGCACTTACCTGAACAAAAAAGAAGCACAGCAGATTCACCCTCCATCATGCATCCACCAAGCGAAGGAAGGCATAGGTATGGCACCTCACCCAAATTATTCCTTAAGTACGATATGATAAAAGTGTAGGAGTATGAAAAATATTGGTTTTATAAGCTAAAGGTGGCCAGATAACTTGGCCACCCTCAACTCGAAAAAAAAAGTGAACTCCTAGTCAACCTGCCACATCGCAATGCCACATCAAGGAGAATGGGTTGAAAAGGTGGTTGAGTTCATTTGTGTGAGAGTGGGTGATGATTATGAGGGGAGGTTACATGATAACCAACGGTTGGCCAACGATCCTAAAGAAGAAATCCCATACACTGTCAACCAATTCAGCGCTCCAAGGAATCGACCATAAAAATAAAACATTCCAAACTCACATGCACCATTTGTTCATTTCGAGATCAGAGAAGATTGGGACTACCTTGGAAATACATTGAGGAATCAAACCTATTTTAGCCACATTACAGGAAACAGAACTACATGAACAAATACAGGAAATGTAGTGAGCTACAGGAAGCATTGGAAATTCATGAAGAACTCTGCAAGGGGGTGCCTAAGGTCCAGCAGTTCAACAATTCTCCTCATACAAAGCATCACAGTGAAATGAAGGTGGTCCATATCTCCTGTGTTTGGAATTTATAGCTAAGAAAGAAAAAATAACTAAGTTAAGCGATTACAGTGGGCCTAGGATTTAGACAAAATTGTACGAAGTTTAAAAGTTGTGTGGAGATAGAAAGAAATTGTAGTCATCCACCAATATTATAAACTCTTAGCTGCCCTAGAAACACTAATTTTAGTATACAAACCTCCCTATAGTCAACAAATCAGAAAAGAGACATGACAAGAGGATTTAACAGAAGGGAACCCACAAAGACATCAAGGATACACCTCCATCCACCTATGGTAGAAATATTTAAAATGCATAACTATTTGGGATTCTTTGAGCTTATTAGAGGCTATGATGATGGCATAGCTCAATAATTTTCCATGGTACTCAACCCTCAGGCTAGAACCAGTGCTACTACTGTGGTAAGAGGACTGTCAATTACAATTACTCCTAAGGTAATTAAAAGAATCACTACACTTCCTTAGGGGATGCAATGCAGAAAAGAGGATAAGGTTGCAAGAAATTTAGCTCAGAAAAACTTTTTCTTAAGGGATGAAGAGCCAATTGAGGAAAAAAATGGGTTAAGAATGCAAATCCTTCCCTATCCTTGGAATGAGTTGAGCCATCATATTCTCAAATATATTTCTTGTGAAGGGAGGCTCGGTATAATCTATGGCTACCAATTTAGACTCCTCCATGAGTTAATGTTTGGAGAGGAGATACCCATTGATATAAGACTCAGTACACCCTACTTCTTGCTGCAATCAATAATAGACATGAGCCTAAAGGTCCAAGAGGGAAAACATTAGCAATTGGCACACCATGGACTTATTAAACTAATACTAGAGGCCAACTAAGAATCCCTATTCAATGGTCCATATTTAGAGACATGGACAGAGAGGCTATGATTTAAATACAATCCCTTGAACATGATAGGGATAATACCTCTAGTGGTGAGGAGGAGGTAGAAGAACATGAAGAAGAACCTGAAGAGGAATAAGAAGAACCAGAGGAAGAAGAGGAGGCGGAAACAAATAAAACAGAAGAAGAAGAAACAAAATAAGAAGAAGGACAATAGAAAAGTGATGAGGATGAATAGAAGGAAGAAGCAAACCTAAAGGATGCCCTAAAGATTGTTTTGATGTGCCCTCTTAACCTTTTATTTCCAAGGAAACTAGCTTTTATTGCTCTTTTGGTGAGTCCTCAATTATGATTGGAGTCTTCGTGGGTGTTTGTAGTTTCCCTTGTTTGATCCTGGTGCTCCTCCTTGTTTTTAAATAGAGGGGAGTCTGCCTTTGTCTTTTCCCTTTTGACTTGACAAGGGTTCTTAGGGAAGTCAAGGAAACAACTGCCTCCTTCTCAGGTTCCTCGAGTTTGGGAGCCAAGCCTCCCTAATTTTTAGGAAGTTGTTGGTAGCTTCAGTTGTATAAATAATAAGTCCTATGGCATCATTATGATTCAAATTTTTAATGTAACCAAGAGGAAATTTGGAGCTAAGATATTGTGATTGTTATTCTCATGTTATTTTTGACATTTTGATATTAATAAAAATAGTTTCTTTGATCCATCACTGAGTTGAATCAAAGGGTTGAAGCTCTTGGGTTAGGTCCCAACCCTAGCAGTAGAGGTTCCTCTTTTTGTACATGTATTCTTAGATTATAATCATAGATTAGTTGTTGAAGTTATCTCTGTTTTATTTCATTTACAAGTCTTTGAATGATTGGTTAGTTTTGCTTCCATTAGTTGGAGAAGTAGATTAGTGTGACAATAGTGAAAGAAAATGATTCAAAAAATCTTGTGACAGTGGCTTCTTCCTCATCTCCCTCATGGGATCATGGTTTGAGAGCCTCACTCTCATAGCCCCAAAAACAAATTTATCTTTTGATCATTGCATAGCTTAGGATTTCTTGTAGAGTAGATCATTGTTTATGATTCCTTAGAAACACCTACAATTTTCATTTTTGTTTCTTGAGTTTTATGTAGATTAGAACGCATTCCATTCCATATATTTAAGTGATTATCCATCAATAAATCAGTTTCTCAAATTCAACTCATCTTTTCCACAGTTACATAAAGATGTGCATGAATGAAGAAGAGAATATGTGTTGTTGCAGGAATTGTTGATCTGCAGGGAGGAACTCATTCAAGAAGAGAATATGTGTTGTTGTAGGAGTTGTTGATCTGTAGGGAGGAACTAATTCTACCAGCCTCATCTAAGTCTTCTCCACCTCTTGCTCAATCCTACCAGCAATTAATTCAAATTTCTATTTTGTAGCCACTGTGGCCAGGCACCTTGAGCGAATCTAACCATCGTGAAGATTCGGGATGATCCTTGGGTGGTGTGCACCTTCCCCATACCTTATTCCACCATCATACAACCTCCCAACACTTTCTTTCACCTTCCATATCTTCCTACATATTTCAGCTAATTTTTTTGTAGTAAATTAGGACATCTTGTAGTAACTATAGGAAATCTTGTAGCAACTACAAGAAACCCTGTAGCAACATGTTTTAGACTATTTTGGGCATAAATGATGATAAAAGCTTAGGGTAGGCCTTCACCTTGACATCTATACCCCTCAATGCCATTTTGGACCAGCTTTCCCATACCTTCATCCTCTACAAAAGATTGGATTATTAGCTTAGCATTTAAATTTCTAAATTGCAAACTAAAAGTCTCTTTTCTGCAATGTTTAGCTAGTGCATGCATACATCAGTCATAGCAATGTTAGGATAATTCCCATGCCTACTTAGTCCAGATAGCTAGATGATAGAATGGAACAATAAACAAGTAATATGTGATAATTCTTAGCTATTGTTGTAGCGGCTACAACCACCCTCCAAAATTTTTCCTTAGCTTCGTTTTGGAGCTTCCCTACCAACCTTTCGTAGCAGCATGTCTTATCTTGTCAAGTACACAAGCTTCAGTGATTTTCTTGCAGAATGATAGCTTTTCCATCAAAGCTTGTTGCATCCCCCTCAAGGGTTGTTTCACTGGACTTAGTCCAGCTGTAGGCTAAGTAACGCCCTCAAGAAATTGCGCAATTTTGGAGGGAAACTAGCCTTCCCTCCAGAAATTGTGCAATTTTGTTTGGCGGCCTACTAGGCTCCAGAATTGCGCCAATCTGCTGGTCACTATTCACTGAGAAAATTTTGTAATTCCTCCTAGCAGGGTTTCTCAGCCCATAAATTGTGCAATTTTGGGCAGTAGTCAGCTGCTCTACCCAAAAATTACGCAATCCCTCTAGGCAGCCAACCCAACTCCCAAAAATGTGCATTTTTTCCCTCCCAGCTAAGCAAACTATTGCATGTGTAGTTTGTTATCACTTAGTATTTTCCTTAGAAGTTATCAGAAGAAGGAAGCAACCGAGGTAACCACAAACCAGTCTTTTAGGCTTAGGCTCTAGCCAACCTAAGTCCAGAGAGGGCTCTCTCTTTATAATTTAGCTTTGTTTTTATGGGATTTTAGGGTAGTTCTTAGTGTTCATGGGGTTTTGGTTTTGATTTTAAGGTTGGGTGGTGGAATTCTTGGAGCAAATGGATAGAGCTAGATCTTCAAGAAATTGGGCTACGGAGTCAACGAATGGATAGCATAATTGGACCAGATTATTAAAGGGAATGTTCACAAGGCAGGCTAGCAAAACAAAATGAAAATATTCAGGCCTAATGGGTGAAGTAATTCTAACCATGGTGAAAGGGCACTTAAGAATCCTTGGACTCGGATCAGAATGAAGAATAGGGGATGATCATGAGCAAAGGGAAATTAAGAATCCTTTGCTATAGACTAGAGGAGAAACTACAGAAGTTAAGGAGCAGTTAAGAATTCCCTAGCTAAGATAGTTTAGGAGAAAACATTCAAAATGTAAAACAGTCAAGACAAAGTGCATGTAAGCAATTTCTAAAATATCATTCCATGCTATGCATTTAGATTTTAGAGATATACACAAAAGATTATGGAAAAAACATAAGGAAAAACAACATTGAACATAGGAGAATACTTATCCATATTTCGCTTTACACAAGAATCCTGTAAAATATCTGATCTTTATTCCTTGATCCAGCAAGCCAATCTAGTCATTGATACAATAGAATTTTGACTTGAGAGAAAAAGTCTATAGAAATGTCTTCGAATCCACCCAAAATACTTCAAATGAAGAAGTATTTAAAAAAAAATTAAACTGAAATATCTTGAAAAAATATCAAGATTAGTCTTACAAATATCTAAAAAATATCAAGATTGGTTCTACAAATATCTCAAACTATTTTACATTAATAGAACTCAAATAAAGGACACTCAAAACTAATGAATCTATTTGGCACTATATTTATGGATTTATAGTGATAAAAGAAGAGAAATTCGGATTTGATAGCAACTCTTAATTGATGATGAGGCATCCGAGTCACTAACTGCATCCTTTCTTTGTGCATTCTGCCCCAACAATTCTACAAAATTAGGTTCCATTGATACCTTTGTATATCTCAATCCGAGATAGATATGTAAAAAGTGAAAGAGGTTATCGTAGATAAGTATGTTTTTGAGATAAAAAAAACTCTCAGCTTCCGAAAATTCAACTCTAGTTGTTAACAATATTCTCTGCAAAAAGATGTCAAAAGTAAGACTTTGCACAGTCCGAAAAATAGGTTGTGAAGACATGCACTTACCTCACTTTTGGTGATACCTATGTAAAAAGTGAGATAGTTTTTTGTATATTAGCCTTTTAGGAACACAAACATCCTCCAGTTTCTCAAAATTCATCTTGTATTGGTCAAACTAGTTTCTGAAAAAAGTATGACTTAAATAGCAAATTTATGAAGAATGTACCATTTCTGCTCTGGTTTCATCTTTGAACCTTAAATTTATTTTAACTATTTTTCACTTTTACTTTGGATAAACTTCATTGTTTCTGGTGAAAGTGTTTTCATCTCTGTTTAACCCTTGTTGCCTCCATGTTTACTTTTACTGTTTACTTTTATCACTCTGTTTTTCATCTATCTTCACTTTGACATGAATTTGTATGCTTTGTAACTGTCTTCCATGTTGTTTGTCTTCATGCTAGCTACTTTACTTGACTTGGTCTTCAATCTGATACTCTTTAACCCTGATAGACTTTGACTATTATTTATTGTGTTCTTTTACCTTCACTCTATATTCTAGGTTTTTACTGTCTATTTCAACAGTAAATCATTTAATTTCATGTTTCCTCTGCTTGTTTTTTAACTATATGTTTTATTTTTCATCTCGGTTTGAATAGATTTAATAACAATCTCGGAGTAAACAGGCCTTATGACTAGTATTAAGATTGTTTATCCAAGGTTGCAGTCTTTTGATCGCCTGTAAAATAAAACAAACTGTTAGGAAAACGTTGGGTTGACAGGGAGGGTCATTAATGGCTTTATCGAGATTTATAGGTCTATGGAGTGAGTCCAAAGTGATTTCGAGAGGTAAACTATGATTGAATTGGTTAGCAGAGGCTTCAGGTGGCGCAGAAGGGTTTGACTACACAAACAGCGAAAACGAGCAAAACTGGGGTTTTCGTGTTTCAACGAGTAAACGCCTGATTTTTTTGAATTTTGGCGCAAAGTGAATAGTAGACGGTTTTGTCATTTAGCGAGAGGGTGGTAAGTGGTTTATGATGCACCACTTTTGTGGGCTTGGTGGTATTCGGGGGGGTGTCACCTGATTCCATTCATTGAATGAAACGTAGCATCAGGGGCCGAGTGAAAACCACTTTTTTGGGTGGGTATCATTCAGCAGATGGTTCCACCTGAAATGGCTTATGAGCATTTGATGTGGGCCTTCAGATTGGACGGTGATCGTGTTGCAAATGAGTGTGGAGGGTTACTGGGGGGGATGGGTTAATTGCGATAGTATTGTGATTAAGCATGGGTTAACGACGAACTTAGGCGACAGGGGTGATTTTCGAAGTTTTACTTAACGTAATCATGAACCGATCAGTTAATGAACTTTATTGGGGTTTGGGTGTAATTCGCAGTTTTATAGTTAAAACTAGGTCTAGGGATATTAATGTAAGGGATTTAATATATACATATGGGAAAGGGTATTGATGGGAATTAATATATAAAAGTTAGAAGTTAATATGAAAATGGCGGAAATGAATTGCGCTAAGCATAATGTATTTTATTTGATTTGTTTCCTTTTCACATATATGCATTATAAATTAGGCTAAATCGTTTTTGTGCGTTTTTGGGAAAAAGGGGTTCTACATGGGGGTGATTACTTTCCCTAGGAAAATAGTGTTTTAACCTTAGGAAAAGGGGTTTTATTAGGGAAATGAGGGGGAATGAAGGGAGATGAATTTTTAATGAGGGGGAATCTAGTACTTGTTGTCCTTAAGTCATTAAGCCGAGGGTCTGATCCCTTCAGAAGTCAGAGAAATTCTCTGAGCATATTTGACTTAAAGGATTTAAGTAATTAGAATTTATTTATAGGAAATTAGTAAAGTAAAGGGGTGAAATGAATGGGGGAAGTTAAATAATTGGCTTTGTAAACCTTATGCATGCTTAATTTCCCATTCACATTTGAAATACATGTTGAAAGATGATAAATTTTCTTTTGTCTAATCAATCATCATACTTCTGCAACCTTTCTTCTACTTACCCATCTACTCATCCCACCATTTTTTCTTCATTTTATTTGGGTGCATTTAGGCTAGAAAATCCTTATCCATTTTATTTTAAAGTAGGAAACTATCTAATTCTAACCTTATATCATCCAAGGGCTTAGATTAAATAGACGAGCTCATTTTATTTACTCTACCTATCTAATGATCTGCCAAGATTAAACAGTCTCGTTAGATTTTATTCTCTAACTATCAACATGAAATTTAAAGCATGGCATAATCAAGATTAAATAGTTTGATTACCATGGATTGTGGCGCACACAACATTATTATGCATAAAAGTAAATATTAGTGGCATTTTTACTTGCACACTTTTATGGTCTTTTGTTTTTGGGGTTCATACTTTTCACTTTTTTGGACCTTTTCTTATTCTTTTTGTCCTTGGATTTTTCTTTTAGGACATACCCTCTTTTCAGTTTTTATTTTTATTTTTTAATATGGAAAACATTTGCAGAAAGCAAAGGTATGTACATATTACAAGGCTTAACCTTAGCCATTCAAAATTATGACTCCTATTGGTATAGGAACCTAACACAGTTGAGTTGACGGGTTCCCTCCGGAACCAAGCAAAA
This sequence comes from Pinus taeda, assembly GCA_000404065.3. Lineage (NCBI taxonomy): Eukaryota > Viridiplantae > Streptophyta > Pinopsida > Pinales > Pinaceae > Pinus > Pinus taeda. Next base: position 6,112 of record APFE031069518.1, on the reverse strand, counting down.
CTAATTTGCATGCATGGGATTCTCCTCCCAAGGCAGCATGCAAAGGAATCTCTTATTTTAGGGATCTATTTTTAGCAGTTGGAGGTTAGATGCAAGGATCATTTTAGAAACCTCCCACCAAGTGTATCTTTCCCTAGATTTGTGGCATGTGCATCACAACCTCGATTTTATTGAAACTCATCAACTGAACACTACAGAGCTCATTCCTCACATCAATCTTGCAGTTATGACATCCCACATTGCATCTAGGAGTCATCGGCACATTTAGTTCAATTCTTTTGGGGAAAGCCCGCTTTTCATGTATCATGCTGTGTTTTTGGCGCTTTTTTTGTTTCGCTTCGCATGAATGTTATCTGCTTGATTCTAGTGAGCACTTGCTATCATTTTCATACATAATAGCTTGTACTAGCACCATTTTATTTTTCATTAACATCTCATTGTTGTCGCATGCATGACATTGTTTGTACGAACAGTCGCCATTGTGGAACCTCGCTTCACACACATGCATGCTTTCCCATTTTCTGAATCTTACACTTGTTGTTTACATGAATGATCATTCACTCTTGGTTTCACTCATCTCATCATGATTTCACACTTCTCATGTTTTCAGTCACCCGTCTACCGGACTAGGTTGCCTTAGCCTGAATCATACCTTGCCCGGCTAGCACTACGCATTTCCGAAAGCAAAGTCTTTGCCTCCCCCTAAGAAATTACGGAAGTCTAGCCAGGAACTGACCTCCAAGCTTGCATTGCGCAATTCTTGGAGGCAGTGTCCTGTTGACCCCAGAAACTACAGAATGTAGTTTGCTGGTTGCACGTCACTGCTGACTGAAATTGTGCATTGTGCAGTTTCAGTCCTCAGTAGGCCAGGATGGACTGTGTATTGTGTGGTTCCAATAGTCAGTCAGTCTCCAGATAGCCCGGGCTATGCCTTGCACAGTTTTGGCAGTCAGTCTCCCGACCTCCTGGCGGAAATTGCATGACCTTCAAGATCATTCACACATGTATGTTGCAAGTCAGTTCGTTTTGGATTTCAACTCACAAATTACTTGCCATGAGTGTTGCCATGTCTCCAGGTTTCATAGGTGTTCATCTGCCTCTCAATAGCACAAGTACAATGGTTTCCAGGAGAGAAAAGTCGAAGGCACTGTTCAAAGCACACTTGGGGATGTAGTGGATCAAGTGTCTATGAACTTGCCTACTCGCGAAGACATCAAGTTGTTCATAGAAAAGGAAATCAAGATATGACGGTAGTAGCATCACAGCAAGAAGCACCATCACAAGCAGTGAAAGGAAGCACACTAAATGCAACGAACGCAAGAGGAAGGTTGTTAACAACACAGAGGTAGAACAAAGTTGCAAGCTCAAGCAGATCCACTTGTGATAAAAGAAACTCTAGAGACTCAGCCTATGAGGTGACAGTGTGACATGAAGATCGTGCAAAGACAGAGAACGAAACAGAGAAGGAGTTGCATGTGTTGAAGTAGCAACTCAAGGAAGAATAGGAGTTGCATAGACGAGAGAATGAGTTGCAGCAAGAACAGGTACAGCAGTGGGCGCAAGATGCACTCACAGATGAAACTTTGCTCGTACAAGTTATAGATCCATCCCAGTAGCTGACACTGAGCAGACATGGTGAGTAGTGTTGTTGATCGCGTGTAAGGGAATTTAGTAGCATGCATGTCATTATGTGCACGCATGTGATCTAACCCATTTGGCACGCTCATCGAGGCAAAGACAAGAAACAATTATGACTGGATTTGAACATCTAGTTGACAGTTGATGTGCATGACCACCAACACACACTGGAAGATCAGATCAGACACTATGCATCAGTTTGTTGCCATTTCGGCCGCACCTAAGAAGACCATGTGCATGTTAGGAGACGATTTGGATGGAGGAGCCACACCAATGCACCAGGATGCAATGGAGGTAAGATTTCGCTTTAGCAAGATGTCACCATGGAGCGCATGCACACCATCACAGATGACCAAGCTTGGCATCAGCTCACCACCTTCACCATCACAAGCATGTCAAAGATTTGGTCTCATCACAACGGACCAAATGTCAGTGACGTCTTGTGTGGCTAGCAAAAGCCATTTTATCTCACATGGGCACATGTGCATTGTAATGTAATGTCCTGTCAAGTGGAAGTTCAAGTGTCGATAGGGGATGTAACAGTCATAGAGTAGATGAAGAGTCATGAGGGTAGATGAATTGTCATAAAGGGTAATGTCAAGGGTCACCCCACCCTTTGCTATAAATAGAACCTCATAACTCATTGTAAAGGATTTTGTTCATCCAAGCTTCTGATAGGACTATCTTAGGGAAAGCTTGGATAGTATTGTAACAAGCCTCAACTTCTCCACTACGCAAAGCTAGTACATCTCTTTGGAGGAGCAAGCAGTTTTGGTTGTAACGTTCCGCTGTTGGAACTAGTGGTTGGACATGGATGTATTTTATGACTGGAACTTACACTTCTTAATATAACATAGCCAACATGTTTCATGCATATGTTGTATTGTATTTGATTCTATCTGGTTTACTCTAAATGATATATGTATTTGTTTGCTTACGCATGCATGTATGGACTATTTTGTATAAGTATATATGAATCTTTCTGAAATGTGATGTTCGTTTAACCATCACTTTTGATATCTCTCTAACCTGCTTTCCAACTTGTGATGCATCTTCGCTTGTGTGTTCCCTTCCAAGCCGCATACTATTACATGGTTCTAAGGAGTGCACTCACTTCACCTTCAGTGTGTTAGAACCTCTCATGCACCTTCCTTGACTTACTACAGTTGTCACACCCTTACTACCAATAGGGACATCTTACTTGCCTTTGCACAAAATCGCAGTCGAGGCATTACCATACGACCCACTGCTGGAACTCCTACACCAAATGGTCTGAGATCTAATTGGGACTTCTTATTGGGGACATCCCCTTACATATTGGTGGGTCCAGCACCGTCAACAGCTAGGTAATTTCATGTCATTCGTTAGCACTTTCTATTCAACACTTTCATTTCCTTAAAATAGGAAAGCATTTAATTCATGCATTAAGGATAGTTTTACATTCACTGTCAGTAGTCATCCTCCTTCTATTCAATAGAATACGAGTTTGAGAAACCCTAGTGGTCTATCACCCAAATTGAGAAGAAACAAGAGTAGATTTTTGCATATGTTGTGCATATCAGTATTGTCACCTGCAAGTTTGTATGAACCCCGAGTTGATAAAATAAGTTGGTTGCCCTAGGAGTTGCAGCATCCTTGCTGCAATACTGGGACTCATCATCAATCTCATTAAAAAATAAAATAGGTTCGCATGAGGATAGTTCTTTTACAATATTAACCTCATTAAAAAATGAAATAGGTTCCCATGAGGATAGTTTTTTTACTATGTCAACCTCATTAAAAAATGAAATAGTTCTCCAAAGCAGAGTTCCTTTACTTGTGTCAAGATCAGTAATAAATGAAACAAGGTATCATGAGCATGGTCCTTTTCATGTGTCAAGCTCGTTAAAAAATGAAACAGACCCCCTTCCAATTCGATTCTTTGATTATATCTCGTAAATTCCCAGTCAATTCTTTCACTTGATGTTGTAAATGAACCTTCAATCCATCGACTTATTAGTACCCAGTAGTCTGCTTAGGTGAATGAAATGAAGCTTGGGGGGCATGTACCTCGATTTGAGTCATTGTTTTGAGGGAATGTGTTGGAATTATGGTAAATGTGTTGTCCTTGATGGCAACCCACTCACAGGTTAGTTCAGATTTGATAAAGGGCGTCTCACATTATAACAAGTCAATTTAGAGGTAACAGGGAAATGGTACAAAAGAACAAGATGTTGGAACAAAGGACTACAGATTAGAATCAAGAAATTTAAGAAAAAGAATTTTCTCAGTTGTATTAAGTTGTATACGATGGTTCACCTATTCCAAGTAGTGTATAAAATCGAGTTCACTGAACAAAAAGCACGTATACGTATGCACACACTTTCACAAGAGTAAACGCGCGTATGAGATGGAAAATTAAGGAAATTAAGATAAATGAATACCAAGGGTCCATAGCATGGTATTAACCCACAATATTGAGTGTAGTAACGATTATTTGATCCCATCTAAGAATACCACAGGTTCTATGTGTTGTTTTAGTCTGAGGTAATGAGAAAGGCTAAAACTATATAAGGAGGAGAAGATCAAAGAGCTAAGTGTGCAAGTGAAAGGGTCTTTCATGAATACTTCTATTTGAAGAATATTTTATGTTGTAAGAGATATGGTTATGATATGATTTGAAATATCTTGTGCACCCCTGGATATAATGTTGGATCGGGATCATGAAACATGAAATGACTTATCATTGTATGATCTGATAATTACTAGGCTAGATATGAATTCTAACACATGTTTTATCCTATAAATGTTATTATCTAGGCATGACTGAAGTCTAGAATAGTTGTGAATTTATAAGTTATTATTTAAAGATCTATACGCTAGTTTGCCTTGGTGAAGGCACATATACATGCTGGTTCAGCGCTTCCAACTAGCATATGCAGAAGAAAATTTTGTTGTTCAAAGATAACTAATCTATCTTATCAGTGTTGTTTTCTTACTGTTGTTTGTCAATGATGTCTTCTTTCAATCTGAAAGTAAAACTGATTATATAAGGAGATTGAGTCTAGTTGATTGATTGATTGAGTAAGAAGGGTGATCTTGCATCTATCTGTTTAGAACTCTGTAATTTGACAGTAGATCTTCAGAATGTCATTGATTGGTAGAGTTTATGGTTCATAAGTTTTATGATTCAATATCTTTAGAGGTATATGAAAGTTGGGTTAAAGGAAGTAGTGTATACACGCAGGTTGGCTTCATTGAAGTAGCGTATACATTCTGACATGACCTTTGAGGTTGCAATTGGTTCTAGTTGTTGATGCAGTGTTCTGGGTTCAAATTTGTGTACTGGTTACAATGATCTATCTATTCCAGTTGATTGGTTGAATTTTGATTAAGTGTCAGTTGATTGAGTTTTCAGTGATTGATTGATTTAGTTGTAGTTGATTTAGAGATTGATGATTGAGTTTCAAAGTTTATGAGTTTCAGTGATTAATTGATTTAGTTGTGGTTGATTCATAGATTGGTGATTGGGTTCAAGTTATATCAGATATTGATGATTGAGTTTTAGTGATTGGTTGATGTAGACGTATTTTATGGTTGTATTATAATGATGATTGATTTTGAGCTTCAACATTACTGATGGGTCTAATATGAAAATTTGATGAAATGTGGCCTTCATCTTGGATTGACGTGTACCAGGAGTATCCAGTCTGAAAATTTATGAAACATGGTCCCTAGAGGATACTAAGGATTGGAGCATTCAGTGAGGAAGTCAAAGCTTCCTACCAGTAGTGGATGGTGATTAGATCAGGGGGTTGGAAATCCCTTCCAATAGTAGCTAGAGAATGAGTGAAGGTGGTTGTATTCTGTAGGCCTGCGCCCATGTACTAGTGATCATATCAGCTAGTACAAGAGCCAAGGAGTTGTAGCTCCCTTCCAGTAGAAGCTGGAGAACGAGAGAAGGTTGTAGCCTTATGCGAGTTGGTTCCTGTGTACTGGTATGAGTCTGCACCAGTACAAGATTGTAAATAGATTATTCTTTATATTAAAAAGAAGACAGAGGCAACAACAACAGGTGGTTTTTCTCCCGCATTGGGTTTCCACCTTAAATATTAGTGTTCATGTGTGTTACTTATGTGTGATGGTCTATATATTACATCACATGGTTAATATTTATCTAATGGTAGATAAATTACTAAGGCTCTTGGGTGGAACCCTAGCAGACTGGAAGTTGTCTAAGTCAAGAAACATACACACACACAGCCGTTTATGCTAGAAAAAGCTATCTCTAAGGTGAGAAGGACATACCTGAGGTCCTACGTTTGGGTAGTTACTCAAGGGTGCAAACACTTCTTCACGTCCCTTCCGCTCCTTTACCCTGCAAAAAAAACAATTCCAAGGATTGCAGCAGTATATGGACAAAGATTCACATAAAAAATGATCTTTATGTTATATAAGAAAGGAGTTAGTTACAAACTTCTAGACATCCATTCAT